>NCKU01004600.1:0-11778 GCA_003675995.1 Dinothrombium tinctorium
AATGAATGAAAAATTATCTCGGAAAAGCCATCTATCGGTAATGAGGAACATTTAATTGGCACATTTTATACACGTACAATAGTGTTAATGAAATTTTTTTTACATTATTGAAAAGATAAACGAAAAATTGTTTAAAGAGATAAGATATTAAATTTAAATGGAAAATTTAAATATTGAAAGTAAAGATTAGCAAAGTGGCCAAGTTATGTCGAGCGTGCAACGCAAACAGTATTCGAATCCGAGTCCGAAGTGTAGAATGATTTAACTTCACTCCTATTTAAATTTGACATCTTAAACTTTAAATAGGTCAAGTTTTAAAAATGCATAAGCTTCATATAATTTTGATCTGAATTTTTAAGGATTTGTCATTATGCATGATTTCGTGCAATTTTCGTGATTTTAGTGCAAATTTGTGAAATTTGGTAATTTTTGGTGACAAAATTTTGATTTAAAAAAATCATTTATTAAGTCAAATTTATGTTATATTTAAACAGGTAAAAACATTTAAAAAAATTAAAATTATGGTACAGCACCAAAATCAACAGCTCTATTAATCACCATTCAAATTTTCATGAGTATAAAAATTTGATTATTGGAATCTTGTTGCTAATTTACATTTGTCTCTCATTGGGATAATTTTATTTTTTTTATTTTTTAGAAACAACTAGAGCTTTCATGCGAGCTGCATCAGCTCATTTTAAACATAGACTGTTATGAGCGAAATTAATGACTCTAAAATTAAAGTCTTATAAGAAATATTCTTTCAATCGGAGATGCTAGATTTTTAACATTTAAGATTTAAATGGCAACATTTTAAAGCTTTAAGCTTTATTTCTTTATTCTAGCATATACATTTCAATAATTTGAAACAAATAAGATTATCGAATTTCCGACTCATGTAATAGTGAAAAACTAATTGATTTGTTTTTGGCACTTAATTTTAAGTTTAGCATTTGTTAAAACTAGTCATTAAGCGATAAAATAATTTTGAAAAATATTTTAAAATAAAATAATTGACGTCAATCGAGAAGATAAGAAATTCAAATTCAAGCTACGAGAATATTGAATGCCAATTGATTTTGAATGGTGGAAACTTACACTTCCGTATTACACGTCATAATTGTTTTTTTGCGGTCAGTTAGATTCGCTTTACGCGTAAAATATGAAAGAATCTCGTCAATAGTTTTCATCTTAGTTTCAGGAACGAAAAATTTCACAAAAAGTACACCAAAACAGGTCGTCATGGCAAAGAATAGATAAGCTCGTTGAGGCGTTAACGAATCCTTCAAGTCATCAAAAAATTTTGTTGTTAGAAAGGCTAATGACCAAACAGTGAAGGTACATATTGAGCTAATAAAGCTCCGCGCAAAATACGGTGTCATTTCTGCAACCAAAATCCATGGGATCGAGTTAAACCCAAGAGCCACTGATCCTTGATACAATATCAACGCGATGATAGAAACCCATCCATAATTTTGTGTAAACGAAGGCGTTGATTTATACCAAAAGTAAAATGAGAGCAAAATCAAGCTTGAAATTGTGCCCATTCCAGATAAATATAACAGCAATTTACGACCACTTTTATCAATTACAAAACTACTGATTATCACTACGCTTAGTGGTGCTAATGTTACAAGAGCATTGCAGATATGCGAGTTCATCCTTATGTTAGACTCAACAAAGATTGAAGTTTGGTAAAATCCTACAGCAGTTATTCCTGCAAGTTGTTGAAATACAAACAAAGCCATCAACACCAACAATGGTTTACACGCAATTGACTCCTTTAGCTGTTCTTTGCTCACTATCAAAGGAGCTTTATTCTGAGCTTGACTTGCAATTTCATTTAATTCATTCGTTAAGACGTCTCCATGTTCTCGTCTAAGTTTTTTCAAAGTTGTGATCGTTTTCTTTGAATAACCATATTTGCTCATCATATAAACCGGTGATTCGGGTGCGAATATCATCATAAAAGGCATTATAACAGATGGAATACAACAAGCCATTGCGAGCCATCGCCAATTAAGAAATATACCCATCGTTGCTGCTAAAGTGCTTCCGCCATTTGCCATTACCTAATATAAAATTAAAATTTTGTTTAAAAAAGATCAATTGAAAAATATGATTCGATTCATAGGCATTTGGTTTACGCCAGTTGCCATATTTTATACAATATAATAATAAGATTTAAATAACATTAAAGAAGTCGAAAAAATTTTGTTCTGCATGTTGATGAGAAGTTTTTGTATCAACTGCACTGCATTTTTGTATCTCATTTCACTTAAAACATGATTTACAGTAAAGCAATAAGTTGGTAGATTTTTTCTGGACACGAGTGTACAATTAGAACAATTTCGAAGCTGCCTCACTGTGTGATATTATCAATAGTTTATCTTTTTAAGTTTTTATTTAATTATAAAATTGCGCTTAGAAGCTGCTATCAGTTTGTTTTATTTTCATTTTGAATACAAATAAACGTCATTTCAAGCAAAATCCAATGCTCTTTCATGATGAATTTCATTGAATCGGTCTTTCTATTATGAAGATCGATTAATAGCTGATTTTATTTAATTGATATCGATAATTAAAAGTGGTTCGATATGTGAATTCAATGATGTTAAAAAATGTAGCTTTTAAATCATAAGATGAATGCGTATTCATAAGCTTATTGATCATTCTTTCTTTCACATTTCATGTGATCATTTTCATTCTTGCCTCTAGCAAGTTTATATTTCTAAAGAATTTTTTGTGAAACTTGAAATCTGTACCAAAAAGAGAATAAAACGCACTTGAAGCTCATTATCAATAATTGAAATGCAATTTTCATCTCATTACAAATTTACGAATTTAGCTCATTTGTATCAAATATTTAAAGGAATAAACTGATAATTTTCGAAATAATTAAGAAAAGTACTTAATTATTAAAGTATTGATTAAAGAAGAGAAGAGTGATTTTAACTTCTCTGTCCACAAAAAAAGTATCTTTGCAAATAGAATTGAGCACAAAACAAGATACAAAAAGAAGTGCACCTGTCGTACCTGAACTTATTATCAAACACTTTTACTAAACCGATTTTCATTATACGTCAAATATTTACAAGTTTAATTGAGTGATGATATTAACTCTAATAATTTTATATATTATGATGTAACTTTAACTTTAATGATTATAAACTCAGTACGTGTATATAGTTAACTAATTAGATGAGAAAATTTTTCAGCAAGGATAAAAAAAATTGAAAATCACTTTAAATTAAGCTTAAATAAAATTATTATAATCACTTTTTCTCTTTGAAACGAATTAAGTGAAAAGTGAGAAAATATTTCATTTTTTCAAAAGTCAATCAGCATTATTTTATTGCAATGGATCATGTAAAGCAGTGATTTGCTTTTTAAACCTTTTATTTACATGTTGAATCACTTATTGCTTTATCAACAAAAATTTAACGCTTTTATCTAAAAAATGCCAATCATATCAATATGTTAGTTATGAAATCAGTAATAAGTTATGAAAACAATAGCTTCAACTTAAGTTGGCAACTTGCATTTAAATGCAAGTTTGTTTAAATTTTGATTTTGAAAAAATAAGTCGCAGCATTTTTTCAATAAAATTTTTCATGTTTAGTAATGAATCTCAATGAATATTAAATTAAATGAAATACTAAATTTTTTAATTACTTAAATTTGGATTGTCTCATACTTTAAACATTAAAAATCAGCTTCAAATCAGCTTTAGAAAGGATGGCAATCATTTTAATAAATAAACCTTCACATAAAAAAATTTAAAAACTGTTCAATTGATTGAATTTTTTAAAAACTAGAATTTCAAAAAGTACGACATCATAGAGCTTAATATCATAGAAAGTGTTTTGAAATTCGCATAAGCGAGCTGTAATGTCTTTAGCCTCAAAACACGGACATTTTAGATAAAAGATGAGGATTTGTAAAAATGTGTTAAATTTTGCTCACCGAAAAATAAAAGCCAACTGCTCCCCGCATATAAATGGGACTGATTTCCATAGCATATATACTGACTACACCACTCGCAAGGCCGGCGGCTATTCCTGTCACAAATCTTCCGCAAATAATCATCCATGTTGCATGAGCAAGTGAAATTAATGACCAGCCGAGTATAAAAGGTACGCAATTTAAAATTAAGGTCGCTTTCCGACCGAGCATTGATGAAAATGGAACTGAGGAGATTCACTTTTGAATAAGCTCAACATAAAACTGATAGTTACCTCCAATCAAACCTCCAAACATAGCTCCAGCAGCACCTGCAGATGCAATCCAACTTCTATCTTTTTCATTGCGCAAAATAAAAGTTTTGTTCTCCATCAAAGCTTGTTCTCTCTCTTTCACTAAGTCAACGATTGCCGGCGATGAGTAGCCCATCACTAGTCCCAAATTTAGAGCACCTAATACTCCTGCAAGTACTGAAAAGTACATAAGCAGAGATGGAGCGTTCATATTATTCGATCCTTTTTCGATTTTTTCTGTAAGTCAAAGTTAAAATGAAAAGTTTTTTCAAAAAGAAACAAGGAGAATAAAACTTTAGCGAAAACTTAAAAATATTTCAAAAACATTGTCTTATTGAAAAACATCGCTTAAATGTACCTCCAACAGCTTCATCCTGCAATCGATCAATGCAATTAAGCTTTCTTGACATGTTTGTTAAATAAAAACAATAATTAAACCACTAGTCATTTGAAAGTTGTCTAATTTCGGTTGTGTTGGCAATAATGCAAGAAACAACATGAAAGCTGAACCTTGAAAAGCATACCTTTTACAGTGATTTGCAGTATAACTAAATCATGATTTTAATAACACATTAGCTTTAAACAAAGATATTCTGTTAACGCTAAAATCGTTTAAGTTTTTAAATTTTGGTTAAGCATAAAAATGTGAAACTAAATTTAATTTAGCATTAAATTTTGAAACGATTCAAAACTTTGTAAAAGTTAATCATCATATTGTAAATAAACTAATCGATTGAAAAGATGAAAACTTTCGCGAAAGATGTCGTAGCCAGTGTTGAATTTCGCATTGATCTTTCTTTTAAAACGGAATTTCAAAATTGCTAAAATTTTGTAATTAAATTGATTAACTTCCTATTTATACTTTTTAGAACAGTTTTTTTCAAAATTTAAACAATTTCAAATTTTAAAATACAAACAAAACGAAAATCGTTGCATAGATAGACAAAACGGACAATCTCATACTTACCATTCATCGTGATTTTTTCGGAACGAGAAACTGCGTAACAAACAAATAAAATATGAAAAACGCGAATTTTAGGTTAAATATTCATTGTAAAACTTTATCTCGCTGAATGCAAACTTCTTGCCAAATAAAACATAATCATTCAGTGAAATTTCATTTTAATTGTGACGTAATTTACCGTTTTTACCGATAATCAAATCTACAAAATTAAAATCGAATTTTTCTTTTTTTATAACCAATTTCGCTCATATGAACGACTTTTGCCTTTTGGCTGTCACTCAATAGAAAAGTCCCCTCATAAAGTATCAAACAATGAAAAATTTTACGTTCATCAAGTGTAAAATGAACATTTTTTCACTCATTTACTTAAACAATTAAATCGAAATATTGATAATATTTCATTTTCAAGTAATTTTGATCTAGTCAGTGTTAGAGTTACATATACATTTAGTTCACATTCAATGATATTCTTACCTCCAAGCTCTAAAGATGTCAAAAGAAATTTTCAAATTTAATTTTTTTTATTATTATTTTCATTTAAGTAATTTTCACAGAGTGAAATTCAATAACTTGAATTTAAAAATTTGTAAGACAAAAAATTAGAAAGCGATAACATTTAATTAAATTTACTCTAAGCACAATATTAATTTATAATATTCTACACACAATTATAATTTACTCGACGGTTGCTTTTCTGTGAACTTATTGTTTAATTAACTCACAAGCAAAGGTATTTACAATACATGCAAACTCAAAGTCACTTTAAAATTAATGTCAGCGTTGGAAATTAACTCAATGAGAGATTGTTCAAGATAAACAAGATTCACATGAGATCTCTTGCTCTGTATCAGCAATAATATTGATTAAGACTTTGAAACTCTAAGCGAGAATATGAAACCAGGTTTTATCATGATTAGCATCCGAAAGCGTAAGAAAGCATTTAGAAGCAAATGATTATTTTGCAGTTGTTTCATGAGAAATAACAATGAATTTTGTTCAATAAAACCTGAGGTACTTTGAGAAAAATAATTCAAAATATTATCGGACGTTAGTTTTGTTTGTCAGTCGTGCTGTTTTCATTAAATTATTATGAATTTATTTATTTCATCATTGAAAACACGCGCTTATTTGTTTTTTGGTTTTTTTTATGATGAAGCAATCAGAAAAATCAATCAACTTCATTTCGATCCATATTGCAAACAAAAACAGACCATTCTCGATCCTCTTGTATTTTTTTACCTGTTAAATGCGCCAGGATCTCATCATCAATTTTCCCATTAGTTTCAAGAGCTAAAAATTTAGCGAAGAGAACACTAAAAAGATTCCTTGTGGCGTTGACAAAACAAAAATATTATCAAACACGCTTTGAAACAAGCGAGTTACCAAACAAAGCATGTGCAATTCGAACTAATAAAGCCTCTTGCAAAATATGGAGTATCTCGGCCGCCAAAACCGATGGCACCGAGTTTAATCCTTGAACCCTATCAATGAGACCAGAGCAAAGTTTTTCACAAATCACAAATAATGGATTTGAATTGTTCGAAAAGAATGAAAGCGAACTTAAGCTGGTAGCGACACTGATTCAAGATCTACACAAAAACATTTTACGGCCATTTTTATCAATTACCAAGCTAACTATTGTGGTGAAGAATGGCGGTAAACTATCAATTTCATTACATACGTGAGAGTCTTAGATAAGACTTTTAGAAAAAAAAATCAGCTTGATAAAATCCAACAGCAATAAGTCCACTAAATTGCCGAAAAAAGAATAGAGCCATCAACAGCAATAAAGATTTTTGCACAACTGGATTCAATTGATATTTGCTGCTTAAGATCAGCGGAGCCTTACTCTGCATTTAATTGAAATTTAATTCGGTTCACTTATCGCATCTTCTTCAAGTCTAAGTTTTTCAGTTATGATCGTTTTATTTCAATAAGAATATTTTCTTTACATATAAAATGGTGTTTTGGCGTGCATATCATCAGAAAAGACATTGTAAGAGACAGAATAGCATAAGCCATTGCGAGTATTCGCTATTTAAGAAAAATACACATAAAAGATGCTAAAATGAAACCACAGCAGTTTATGATTTAATCGAATGAGAAGACGAATGATTCGCTCGTAGAGTGAATGAAAGATTTTAATATATATGATAACTAAAATTGTTACAATTCTAGCTCTTTAAATAGTAGTGTAAGAAGTGATGACTTTCATTTGTCAGAACGATTTGGTACGATCATTAATTTTGAAAATTTTGAAATCACTGCATTTAGCTGAGATAATTCAAAAATAAGAAATAAAGTGAGCACTCAATCGATATTTGGCTCAATTCTTAAGTTCTTGTTATTTTAATAGTTCATCAATATGATCATTATATAGAATTTGACTCATTTCAAAAACGATTTTTGAAAGTATAATTAATTTCCTATTTCAAATAATCATAGTTTCCTACTTCTACTTTGAAATTTTAAATTTTTCTACTTAGTAGAACTTGTGAGTAATCTTTAAATTAAGTGCTTGTCATAAAATTCAAAGAGCTTCTGAATTTGCATTTTTTTCCTTCAAATTAGAAAATTGAAACATGAATTTTATAGGAGAAATAAAAAAATTAAATTGTTAAAATAAAAAATTTCAAAAGCAAATTCCAATGCAACATTTCTAATGATGAGAGTAGAAAAAATCACTTTTTAAATGTGGTTCAAATGTTGTAAACCTGAAAACTAAACACTTATTTAGGGCAAGAAAACAATTTACAAACACGTGCTTAATCTTGCTTTCTATGGCTACTTCAAACTGTTTACCGATCGCATCAAAATGTGTCGTAGCGAAAAAAGTAACATACAACCACATTAAAGCAGCATCGATCAGCATCAGCTTTAATCACTTTCACACTTACTTCGGCACAACAATAAAAAAATGAAACAGAAGTGCTTTTCACACGAAATTCAGCGCGCCGTATTTGCTCAAAACTTAAGATAACCGTGATTGATATATGAGGTTACTGCAATAGTGCACATCATCGAAAATAGTGAAAGCTCGGTTTACATTGATTGCTGTATTGTTGTTGTAACATTAAAACCAAAAGGTGGCTCACTTTTCTATCGGAATCATAAGCCTCCTACTTGGAATTTTTAATGGAAAAATTGAATAGATTTATTAAGAAAGGGTGTATTCAGCAATATGTATTTACATTTTTGGATAAACCCTTTCTCGATAAATCTATTCAATTGACCAAAAACATTGAATGACATTTAAAAAAAGATAAAAAATACATTTTATTAGTGAAAGATTGCATTAATCATTAGAATTGAAAATAATCAATTTTTAAAGCTTTACACAAACTCACAATGATTGAATAAAGATTGTGATTTTAGTTACGTTCACAATCTCATTGTTTGTTCCATTGTATCAAAGCAAATAATCACAAATAACAATCCATGTGGTATTTGCAAATAATACTAATGACCAGTTTAGTATAAAAGGTAAACTATTGAAATTAAGCGTTGATTTGCAGCCATACATTGATACAAACGTGCATGAATTGAATGAATTGAATGAATTGATACAAAATTATTGTTAAAATAAAAGTAGCTGATTATCTCAAATCAGATCTCCAAACATTGCATCAGCTGCAGTTGCAGATCCTCTCCAAAACGCCTTATTTTCATCAGGCAAAAATAAGCTCGAGTGTCCATCTTTAAATGTTCTTGCTCTTCTCCTTTCAAAGTTTTTTAAAGAAAATGAATACTCTGTGAGTAAAAAAAATTTATTGAAAATGATAAAAGTGCGCTCGAAAGATGCCGTTTGCTGCTCAAATTGTCTTTTTCTCATTTCAAAAATTTTAGAATTGGCTACTCTTGTTTTCGAAAAGTCACTGTAGCTTGCCTGTAAGCTACAGAAAATTAGATTCACTAATTATTAAGTGTGAGACATCAAATTTTTTAGCAACAATTTACGGCATCTCATTTATCTTCTCAATACTTGTCCAAATCGAAATTGAAAAATTTTTGGCAAAAATAATTGTAGCTTTAAAAGAAAGGTTAATTTGTGTTCTTAATTTTTCATATTTCTAAATTTTCTCACCATATTTTATTTGCTCTCATTTAAAAAATTTTGTCCACCCTCCCAAAAAATTTATTTGCTTAATTTTAAACAGATTTAAAAAATAATTTCAATTTTTTTCTTTTGAAATTATATTCATTCAAGAGCTCAGATCCCAATGCAGTGTGAAACCCCAATAATGCAAGTTCAGTCTGGACAGTTTTAGCACTGCTTCATCTCAAGTTATCATTTTCATGTTTTCTTCATCTCATTCTAACTCATCAAGCATATCATTTATTAAGCTCGGACTGCGGTAATCGGTCACTCAACTTGTAAAAACTAATAAGAGAAAATCATTTGATTGCTTGTTTCCATAGAATCATATCCTTCGTTGTTTTCAAACTCTCTCATAGTGTTGAAATCTTGCTTCATTCAAAGAAACTATGCAACAAAACTTGACACGATTTTTATTGATCAGGTAGCACTTAGCTAATGTGATCCAGGAAAATATGAAAAATGATCAAAAGCAGGTGGCAAATGATTGATCAAAGAACAAATATGACCAGGCAGACATTTCGCAAATCAGAAAAATTCAATTACTTAGTAAATTTTGAAAAGGGTACAAATGTATTAATTTGTGAAGTATGAGAAAAGAAATCTCGTAATTGTATAAAATTTATTTTACCGATTTGAATGCCTGTGTAAACATTTCCAATTGATACAGCGTTTGAGAAAGTTGAAACATTTCTTCATGCGTAAAAAAATCGCAAAGCGTGAAATAGAATTCGAAATTCTAATATTTATTATGAAAAAAAATTTGTCTGTTATTCTGTTGATAATTTCAAAGCTTGGCTTAGCTGAGGGATTTCTTCCATATCAAATTTAATGATGTGATTATATCTTTCAAATAATTCATATTTTTTCATATTTTTCAGTTTAGGGAGAAAAAGTTTCCAGTTTTGTATTTAAAAATTGGTTGGTCATAATCAAGATATGAACTGTGAAACAAAATTTTTGATCAAATTGTTTTTTACACTCAATGGATGACAAACTTTTTGTTATGAGAAAGGATCATCAAAGTCGGTGAGTTTTCAGACAATTTGAAAAAATATTTTTTTCCACGGACATTCCAGCAAACTATAATTTAGTAGAAAATGCGATAAAACTGAATTTTAAAAGAAAATTCTATCAAACAAATTTAAATGCATTGCATCACTTCTAGAATGTCTCAAAATGAGTTAACTAACTTTTTATTGCCCTGAGGAAATAAAACGATTATCTCTACAAAAATTCAATGAATGAGTCTAAATTATTAGTAAACGTCGGAATTATATGCAATAAAAAATTTAAAAAATGCATGCAATTACGCATGAAAAATTTTAAATTATGCAGTGAATTATTAAAGAGAAAACTTTTAATTACAATAACAAATTAGTGCCATTTCTAAATTTTGTGGAATGAATGTATGTCAAACAAAATAACTTTGAACGCAGAGAAAATTTTCAACATCATAACTTGTGATAAGAGTGAATTTAATTTTTGCTATTTCAAAATTTCAAAAAGTATTCTTAATCATAGTTACGAAATCTAGAAAAAATTCTTCAATTTGCACAATGTTTATGAGGCCTCATTTTTTCAATATGATGGTTCATTGAAACTCTTCGGAATTCAGTTTCAATTCCCTCGCTAAGTTTAACAATTAGTTGATGGCAAAAGATTTTCTTTTGATCTAGTAAAGGACAAGATCTAGACTGACTTTCATCTGATTTATTTTAAATTTAAGTTACTTTTCAATAGCTATTTTAAGAGAATAATCTGATATTGAACAAAATAGCATAAGAAAATTTATTTTAAGCTGTTTTGCATGAAAAACAATTTTAATAAAAATAATAATATTTAAACGTATAAAAAGTATTTTAACTTAAAATTAATCCGATAAAAGCTGATTTATATATTGGCCAGCAATCTAAATTTTTTTTTCATTTCTTAAGTCTTTAAGTATGTTAAATTTCACACATGTATCCTTCACGAGCAAAATTCGAACCGATGATGAGTTTCCTCTACATACTTGGTTTAGTTGAAATCAGAATCAAAAAAGTAGTTTCCTTGTGAGTTTATTTGAGCATAAAAATTCTAAAATTATCTCAATACGTCTGTTAATGCAAATAATTCAATTTTGAATCTTGACTTTAATATATTGCACACCTTATTGAAAATAATTCATGTTTTCAAAGAGTAAAAATTTTTTTGATTTTATAATTTATCAAAAATGCCTTTTATGTCAGATAATAATTTTAATGTATTTGTCCAATGTTTAATGATAAATAATCCTAACCTTGTATGTGATTGTCATGAGAAAGCACCAAATGAAAGGTATTAGTTTCCTACATTTGGGTTCACGATCTTGTCACAATAGCAAGACATGTACATTCGTGTCCAGAAAAATCTTTCACTTTACTTTAAGAGAACTTCACTGCAAAACATTGTTAGAAAGCAGTATTCAATTTATTTCAAAA
>NCKU01004601.1:0-11946 GCA_003675995.1 Dinothrombium tinctorium
TAACAACTTTAATATTTGTTTTCGATATTACTTATATTCAAGACAATAAACTTATTCGTCGATTATATTTGGTGCAACACTAGAATCTCAAAAAGATTAATATTTTACTACCTTTGCTTTGTCAGCATTTAGTGCGAGAAACTTCATTTCTTATTTGCCTGCATTTTGGTCTCAATAAAATCAGGTATTTCACTGCTATTATCTGTGAAATATTTCATTGAATCAGTAGCCTAATGAAGTGGGGGAATGATTGGCAGCCAGCTTCTTTTCTCAATTATGCTGATTCTTTTTCTCTCTCAATTTCGTTGTCAATTATGTTTTTTTTTGTCGCTCAGAGGGGATAATAAGCGTCAGTACCAAGATCAAGAGGCATTCACTTTAAAACATTATTTGTGTTCGCGCGAATACACATAAAGGGGAAGACCTACTATTTACAATTAGAAAAGTGAAGTCCAAATGATTAAAACTTTTTTGAAATCCGTTGATAAAGATATTTTTAATAAAAACTCTGTAATTACTATTAGTCAAATAATTTCAATGATAATGAGGTGATGATCATGTTGATTCCTGTATTCAATACTCGTCACTTGCTTCACAACAATATTGAAATTTCATTCGCTTGCGATTTTTAATTTTAAGAGAAAAAAATTCTTCGATTTTTAAAATTAGTAAGGCTGCCTTAGTAGTTTGCAATAATGAATTTTTTGCGCTTTGATTCTTACAATTAAATAAATAAATAAAAGTAAATAAATAATAAAAAATTAAATTATAAAATAAATAATAAATAAATCATAAAAGAGTGTGTCTTGCATGTGTATTATTATTATATAAACCCTTTTATAATAAAATTATTCAATTATACAAAGAACAAAGCATGAGCATAAGAATTTAAAAACTTTCCACTTGGAAACTTGTTTTTTTCAAAGTTTGTTAAAGACTAAAGTTTTGTAACTCCTTTCTCTTTTCTAATACACTTGTTAGATGTTTCATACTAATCTAGCAAGACAGTGAACAGAAAGTTTTGATTGGGTGGAGATATGTTCGAAATGGCGTAACAATAGCAATTGTTACGTGACGTTATGCGCTTTATGGCATTTTTAAGCCCATTTCAACCGAAACTTTTTATTCACTCTGTGTGCTTTATTAACGAAATTTGAATCAACATAAATGTAAGTTTAACTCCATTTTGTTTGGGGTATTACAAAAAAAAAATCAAGAAATTAAGTGAATTTTAATTTTTTGATTTGGAGTGTACAGTTGCGATTAAAAGTAAAAGATGTTTTATTAATTATTCAGTAATCAAAACAAAGAAACAAGATTTTTATTCTCAAAATCAATGAACTCTCACGGGCCGTCATTGGCCTCTATCGCAAGTCAAAGTATAAATCCAGTTAATTTTCTTTTGTACACTCATGTCCAGAAAAATCTTTCAATTTACTTAAAACATGCTTTACTTTAAATCATCAAATTGAAAGATTTTTCTGGACACGAGTGTACATAGATTATGATGTATGAAAATATAATAAATCAAATTGAATTCGTTTTGGTTGCAAACAGCAGCAAATACTTTTTCTCAGTTGATTAGCTAATTACTAACATTTTATTTTTACTAATGCTGAAATTAAAAACTTTTACTCTCTTCCTTTTGTCCAACCAATTACAAACAGAATAAGAATGATTTGAAGCAATTTGTTCTCTGAATGAAATATTTTTCATCACATGATTTCGTTTTGTTTTGTCTCGTTTTCGAATCAAAACAATTGTAGAATTAATTGATTCGCAAAATGATGCAAAATCTTTAAGCTCACAACTTTCAGAGCATTTTTATTGCTCAAAACGAAAGCAAAAAGAATGAGTCAATTTTTGTTTTCAAAAGCTTAAAAAGGCTGGATTTGCATTAGAGAGTAAAATGAAAGTAAACCAAATTCTCAATCGAGATTTTCACTCTTATTTTCATTTGAAAAATTCAAACGTTAGCACAAAAATAAATTTATGTAAAATTTATCGAACGTGAGGCAGAATGCCAAAAGCGACTTTGTGAGTGTTAGCATAAATAATGCTTCGTGAATTTTGTTTGATGTTTGTTTTTTTATCTTAATTTGACGAAAAATGTGAATATTAAGCATACAAATGCGACTGTTAGGAAGAGCTTCTAAAATTGGTACTTCTTATTGAACGAGCTTTTATCATTTTTTAGCTTTTATATTAACTTAAATGAGTTCTTTTTTATTCGGAATTCTATTATATTTCGCTGATTTCATATTTTCAAAAGTCGTAAGACATAAATCAATTTATACACTTGAATCGAAACTTATCAAAACTAAAAAATTTTCGAAAACAAATTCAAAATATTATCTGTCACATTTCCTTGACTACGAGTCACAGTTCTCTCTTTTTAGCATTTTATCGTTTTTTTAAGGAATTTTTAGGTTTTTTATCTTCATTTTATATTTGTTGTAACTCAAGCATCTATAAAGAAACATATTCAGCACTTTTAAACTTTTCATCCCCATTAAACTAACCTTTTGAAGAGCTTTCATATTTTTTAAATATGCAGAACAAAAATCGATTTTAATTTAAAAGTTTAAGCTTTCTTCTTTTTGTCTCTTTGCAAATTAAATTTTTTTATTTTAAAATATCATAATTTAATTTTCTCATTTTCCTCTCAGCATCAATTTGCGTTGAATAAGTATATTCGAGCGCATACATAATGCAATGAATTTCTTACATAACTTAATATTTTATAATGGCTATTGATAAAAAAGTTATCTCCGAATTTGTATTTTGCCTTCAAAAATGTCGCGAATATATTACCGCCTCTCATTTTCAAGACTGTTTTATCACATTCTAATATTCTCAAAGGCGGTAAAAGTAAATAATTGCTTTTAAAAAAGACAAAACAAAAAATATTTGATTGTTTCAGATTTTCTCCTCTATAATTCAAACACTTTTTTGAGAAAATTTACTTAATTCTTTAAATGGAATAGATTTTTTGTTTATCTCCTCCTTATTAATAGAGAAAAATGTGAATTTTTAAATACGCTTCTTTAAAAGAACTTTGAATAGTTGATTTATCGATTTAATGCATTTTAATGTCAAGCTTTACAAAAAAGTTAGTTTAAAAGTTTTCTACACGTTAAAACTCTTATAATATCCCTCGAATAGAGTCGACATTCATTGGGCAATTATTAATATCGACTGCTTATTTTGAATTCATTTTTGAATAAACAATGATTTCTTTTTTCTTACTTCATATTTTATGTATTTTTCTCCTTTGATGCATCAGATTTTATCTCGCTTTGTAACTTCTAGATCTGTGTGGGTTTTTTTGGGATTATGCTAAAATCAAATGAATCTCATTTCACTTCCTCTAGTAAAAAGTAAGATTAATGCTTGAAGCTAGTTAGGAATGAAGAAAGCAAATAAAACAAAAAAACAAGAAGCAGAATCTAATTTTTCTCAGTGAAAAAACTGTATGTATAAACAAGTTTAATTATAGATTAAGTATGGTTTGTTTGACATAAAAGTATAACATATGAAACGCGTATAAACGTTTTAGATTTTAAGCTCTTAAATAGCAATTGAAAATGCATAGAATTTTAAAATGCACTTATTTTTCTTGGTAACTTAATTTATTATTTATGCGATGCGAGAGCTCTCTTCACAAAACGCATGAGTAATCTTTTCTTTTTATTTCTTTTCTGAAAGCGTAAAGATTCTTCATCTATGTGTTGAAAAGGAAAGAAAGTCGAAAATAAATTGATCATAAATGAAGATTTACAAACTCACAGAATCGAAACAGAAATCATTTTGAATCAAAAGAAAACAGGTATCTGGATTGAATTTTATTCCATTCTTTTAAATGAATATCATTTTTTCTCCAATGAAAGCCATTACATTGTATTATGCTATTCATGATCTTGTGCAGCATTATCCTGAAAAGTCTATTCTTTTGCTTAGTCAATGAAAGTTTGAAAATGAAAGTCAATTTTCCGATTATTTTCATTAAATTTACAGGTTTATATGGATAAGATAGCAAAACATTCTCTCATTGACTATATTTTATTCATTGCTTTGCGTTTTCATATGACCATCAGGATAAGATATTTGTGAGTGTGAATTCACGATAGAAAGCCTCTTTTACCTTCACAAGTGTTTTAATGAAAATCAAGCTGAAATAATTTCAAACATACAGCTTCATTCAAATTAATTGATCATTTCAACAAGTAAGGATGTTGTTTTTATGAAACTTTTACTACCAATTTCGTGATTTTTTCTTATAAAAACTAAGAAAATTCGCTGATATATTACATAGTCTAAAATTAATTTTATTGAACGAAAATTGGACTAATTTCGAAGTTTTAAAATTGAATTTATAAGGATAAAGAAAATATTTAAATTTATAAAAAAATTTGTTCAATATTCATTGAAATGAAAGAAACAAACTTTGTTTTTAATTTATGGTCGAAATCTTAATTTTGCATCAGTTTTTTTAATATGGGTTCTTTCAAAATAAGCGCAACACATAAAAATCGATTTAATTTAATAAATTTTATTAAAATGCAGATTTTTATAACTACAAAACATGGTTAACAATATTTTCATTTTTTTAAAGAGAAAACTGAAAAAATAAAAATAAAAAATTAATCAGAAAATAGTAACTTTAAGAAGCATCGATTTTCGTTAGAACCTTTTGTAAAAATTGTCAGATTTATTAAGGAACCGTTAGAAAATATTGTAAAGAGTTTTTAGAGCCGAAAAGTCATTGAGAGAGACAATTGAATCGTAAAAAACTAATTTTTTTAAATTATGAATTCTTTGTTGTTTAAAAATAAATTTATTTGTTTAAGTTGAAATTATAGTTTTATTTATAATTTGAAGTCAAATGTGGATCTTAACTCTTAGAACTTTTAATGCCATTTTGAAAATTCTGCTTACCCCGAACGATAAACTTTCTGATACGCTTTATCAAGTCGAGGAATTGTAAGGCGAGTATTTTTACATCCAAAATATTACGAAAAAAGGTTACTTTAGAGTGTTGAACAATTTTTCTTTCGTGCATTGACACAAACATATTGTAATGAAGGTCCTTGATTCGGACAAGATCGGACACAGCACCATCGCATTCAAATATCTTTTAATTTGATGGAAGCTTATAAATAGAACCTTATTATTACTTTAGATTCAACTAAATTTAGTATAAAAAGGATTGAATGGCTCCTTAATATCCTGACACTAAGCCCTTAGATTTTGGGTCGATACAAAAGATAAAATGCACAAAAATTATATATAGAGCTTAGAAACGTTACCAGAGTCAATAAAACATGAAATTCAAACAATTTCACTCGAAAATTAAAAAATTTGATTGTTTTTTATATGAAATTACACTACTTGAATTCTGTGGTGGGTCACATGTCGAAGATGATAAATGTTAAATGTTGCCAAAATATTTATAATTTAAAGTTCAAACAAAATCCTACTCATTGCAGTTCAAGAGAAATTAAATAACAAGTGCTTCTGGCTTATTTTAAAAGACCCTGTATTAAATGTCATCAATTTAATATTAAATGAAATTTGATCAAAATCCCTATTGTTTTCATGAGGATATTGAATTATCTGTAAAGACACTTTAGTGCCATTTTGATCTCACAATTCGACAATTTCTCTTTTAACGACATCAATCAAGCAGTAAATAAGCAGCTTAACTCATCAAAGTATTTTTAATCGCTCTCGAACAGCTTCGAAAAGCGCACTTCTGAAAGCCATTCTGCTTTTTGTCTGTTTTTTTCACGAATTTCATTAGAAGTGTTATGTGGAAGTTAAATTCAACTAAGTAAGTACGAATACATGCTAAAATTTTAAAAATTCACTCAAAAATTTTAAAACTACTCTGTTTTTCGCATTCCCGCGGAAAGAAAATAGCTGGTATTAATAATTTCCGTAATCATATAATAAGCTGAAATGAAAATTTTTCTTATTGTTCGATTCATTATTGGACATCTTTAATGGTTTGGTGCAGTTTCATTAAGGTGCAAAAAATATTTTAACTGCAACATCATTAAATGATATGAGCTGAAAGACTATAGTTATCATCTCATAGTAAGCTCATTAGCTTATAGTTATCTTAATCTTCACATTCTTTCTCAATAATTACGCTGTGTTAAAAAGCGCTTATGTATTCATACAAGATGGCGATAGGATTGAGAGTGTTGATTGCTGAAAAAATAGCATCTTTGAACTCATTTTGACATCATCATTAAATTACTCTATATAAGACATTAAAGATTAAATAAACTTCGTTTCAAAAATTTGAATAGCAGAATATTACCAAGTAAAAATTTTTACGATAGAATCGTCACCTTAGCGGATTTGCATGACGACAAATTAACGCTCTTTATTTAAAAAAACACGATTATAAGGATTTTAATTCTCTTGCTTAATCCTTTAAAACAACAGATTTTATAAAAATCACTCTGTATTAAAAGTCCGTAAGTCTTCAAGGCCTATTCTAATAGTAAAAGCCTAAGCTATTCAGTAATTGTCTATAATTTTTTTTTTAAATAATTAATGTTTAGAGAAGCTTTAATTTTATACAAATTGGAACATTAAAAACAACTTCATCTTCTTTAGCTCTAACTCGACTCAATTCTCATTGTGTTATCGGGGGAGTTTAGAATCAAACAACACAATTTATACGAGATAAGATTCAAAAGTTGTAAACAGCTCATTTCTGATTTTGAAATATGCTAACAATATTGTAAGCCGTCGAGTAAGTAAATATTAAATAAACGCTTTCGAAAATTCGAGAAAGTTTCAAAGCAAACATAATCTCGATAATATTAATAGTTCGAATGTAATAAATTTTCGACTTACAAAGCGTTTCTCAGCAGTTTTTTTTCAAGTTTTGTTTATTTCCTCTTGCCAAACTAAACATCCGATTTTTCAGAATTTAAAGAAGAAGAAGAAGAAAATCATATTTTGATGCATTTGAAAAGTTTTTACAATTTTATCTTACTGCATAGGGATTTCATTTTTATTCACATAATTTTAAGTGCCAGAATCGAAATAAGAAAGCAATCGTTTGGAATAAAATATTCATAAGAACATAAAAGAGGAATTAAAAAAGATGATATAAAAAGATTTTAAATTTGTGAGTTTTTTTCTGCACGAATTTGACTGTGTCAAGTGTACTCACATTTTTTATTTGATATATAATTTTTAAATTTATATTTAACATTATACGTTTATATACTTATAGAACTTATACTTATACTTACGTTTATAGAACTTATAAAAATTGCTGAACTACTGTTTTCTAGAGTTTTTCTCTCTTTCTTTCTAGATTTTACACAAAATGAGAAACCTTTTTCTTAGAATATTACATTGCTTTGAATTATTTTTTATACAATCAAAATTACTTCCTCTGTTGCAAAAGATGAATTTTTCATTTGATAAAGCCGTAGGGTAGTAAAAATGTTCCATCCTTTTTAATATATTTCCTGCACTCCAGTCAGCAAAAATCCGAAAGAATTCGCAGTAAAATCGATAACATCTTTTACATCACTAAGTCAAAAAGATTCTTAAAGCACCAATTATTTATGTATAGAGAGAGAATCTTTTGTTTCTAAAAGCTTATTTTCAATTCAAATTTAGATAAGCCAGAAAAGAAGCGTTCATTTCTCGTGCATAAAAAGCAACACGTTTGCACTTTTAAAATGTAATTTATCGGCACTCTTGCGTGCCATTTCATTTTTAAAACGTTTTTAAAAAATAATTTTTTTTCACTTACTTCCATCGTAAAGTTTAAAAATTTTCGCGAACATTTTTTTCATTTTTTCGAAAGATATCTTCGAGGCTACAGAATTAAAATTTCCTTTTTTATATTTGACTTAGTACGTCTAAATACTATGAAATTTTTTGAAAAAGGACGTTTCGAAAACTTTTTGTGATTGTTAAATTAAGTCATTTAAGGTAAAAACAATGAAATTTACTATGTTAGCAAGAGCGAGTCCATAATTAATTGTTCAAAATGAAAAATGGATTCTATAGTACCATTTCAGATAAATTTACTTTTGAACAGGCAAGGTTTATAAAATTAACTTTATAGAAATCATAAAAATAATATAAACCACCCACGCTGACGAGTCCCGTACAAATGCAACATTAGCATTGACAGCTATCTAAACATTTGAATTTTTTGCAATATATTTTATCATTTGATAAAGAACAATCAATGTATACTCAAAACCGATAAAATCTTAACCTTAAATTATGTTTTATAAGTACAATTATTGCTTTTATTCTTACACATATTTCTTTGTATTTTGTACAAATTTTCAAAATTTTTGCACACCTTTCAACATCTTTTCTTGATTCTCATTGAAAATAGGTTCAATTTGCATCCAATAATCTTTGAGGCTTTACTTAAAATAAATTTATTTTTGTAAAGATGTTTGTAGCCATCGCGATTGAATTTTAAATTGATAAAGTTTTTGACTTATTCGATGGCACCGTTGAAAATTCAAAGTAAAAAACTTTGAAAACGTTTCGCCCACATTCTGTTGGGCATCATCAGGTCAAGTTCAAGTCTTGAAGTGACCAGACTCTTCGTGCTCGAAGCGAAGCAGAAATTTGAGTATTTTGTCGTTTGTTAATGTTAAGTAATAAATTAAAGATAAGTTGGGTGAAAGTTGTAAAGATTTTAAGCTTTGTAGTGACCATTCTATGAATTGTCGCATCTGACAGTGAAAAGGAGAGGCGAGCCCAGCCCGTGACTCGAACTTAGGGTCTCTCACTAACCGGTGAGCGCTTTAGACCACTCAGCTACCGAGCCTCTTTCCAGTTCACTGTGGTCGTACTGTGATTTAAGGATCGTGGACGCGACAAAATTACCACTTTTTCGGTCCCTACAAAGCTTAAAATATTTACAATTTTCACTCCACTTGTCTTTAATTTATTACTTAACATTCACAAACGACAAAAATACTCAAATTACTGATTTACTACGAGCACAAAGTGCAAGAACTCAAAGTTTGGTCACTTCACGACTTGAACTTGAACTGATGATGCCCAACAGAATGTAGACGGAGCGTTGTCAAAGTTTTTTTACTTTGAATTTTCAACGGTGCCATCGAGTAAGTCAAAAACTTTATCAATTTAAAATTTATTTTTCTTTCTCCTACTTGTAAACTCTGGTAAAATACACATGACGATTATATCATGTGTGCCTCGATGACAGCATGAAAAGCGTTTTAAGAATTTGATAGTCAGCTTCGCTTTAACACCCCAAAATTAAATTTTCTCTTCGCATTATTTAAAGTCTAATCTAATTTTAAGTTTATTGCGCTTTTTCTTATTATTTTTTTTAATAAGCTCTCTTTACTCAAAAGTTAATTAAATTTATAAAATACTGTTATGGTTTTCGAAGCTTTCATTTTACCAAATTCTCGATTGTATTATGTATTATGTATTACTCGATTCTTATTATGTACGGAGTTTTGCCTTCACATTTTAAGAACATAAAAAGTTACTATAAAATTTTTAAGTCCGCTATTTACTTTAAAAACAAGTTTTCAATAAGTTTTATGGCTTTTCAACGCACTTCATGTATTAAAATTTTATAAGCCGTGAGGATATTTTTCTCCTAAGATGATATAAATTTTGGCTATAGAATGTTTTGAATGAAGGTAATAAATGTTTCATTAGCTTAAAAGCAGAGGGGTGTAACTTGATCGTCACAATCAACTCCTGTTGTTAAACTAGAAAAAAATTCATCACTTAATGCCTTCATCTTCCCAGCAGAAGTATATGCGCTCCCAATTTTAGCCGTGGCATAAAGCTTGTTTGAAGATTTTTTAGTTAAAAGCAGAGAGTGTCTTCTATCTTTCATTTTTTATTTATGCAACGGTTTAACTATATTACATCACAAAATTGTGATTTAAGCTAATTATAATTAATTGTATGTAGTTTAGAAAGTAAAACCTTTTAAAATTTTAAGCTGTAAAGTTTTGGAGATTACTTCTTCGTTTTTAATCACGTAGTATAGGTGATATTTATTATTTTTGGTTCTGGTTTAAAAAGAATTATTAATTACAGCGGTTTTAATTAAACTCTCATCTAATAAACTCAAAACAATAACTTTACTGCAACATAAGTTCGAATCAAATCTATCGCGTGAAAACATTGATAGTTCTAGATCAGTTAATTGATACAATTTTTTCACAAAATTTCCGCTTAGCGAAAAAGCTTGGAATTAGCATTTTTGCTTTTTGATTCCCAAGCTAAAAGCAGGAGTTTTGTTATTTCAATGAATTTCACGATGACACACAAACTTTAAATAATAATCCTTGAGTGCTTGTTTACGTGCTTAACGACTAGATTTAAAAATCATATTTATAGCTAATGTTAAAAATATAATTAAGTTCAGCATTTTTATATGACAAATGTATTTTTATATGCTTTGGAATTAAATTCACATTTGAAGTTTTTTGTATTTTAGATGTTTAACTCATTATGAACTTGCAAGAGAAAGTTTCTTGGAGAGATTTTCCAAAATTTTTTCTTGACAATTAGTATTCAGAGTGTTAAAGACATTTGTATGACTTTCCCTATTGTAATTTATTGTTGCCCAGAGGGGAATGGATTCCGAGGTTACCAATCACACTTCTGAGGCAGAATAGAAACAGACTAAATTAGAACTATGCACAAATGAGTAGTGCAAAGTTTCATTGTTAGAAGCATAAGTTCTTTCCTTTATTGAATGTGTGTCAGTTCTTATATACAGCTTCATTTAAATTAATTTGCTATCTTATCGGCAAAAATACATTGAAAAGACTAGTTTTGAGTAGCAAAGATATCAATTTGATATAGTGAGGCTGTAAATATTGATATCTAATTACAAGTGAATGTACAGGATGTGTGAATTAAAATGCAACACATTAGGTCGAATTAACTTCTTACCTATCAAACCAAAAAATTGATCAAGAACATCCACAATACAGAACGACACATAAAAGCAAATCGGTTGGTGTATTCCAAAGTTGCGGCGTTTCCGCAAACATGCCGTTTTCAACCGAACAAAAACGTATTTTTAGTTAATTAATGCGTTGAATTAAAAAGTTTTATAAAAGAAATTATTAAATTTAGAATTTAGACAGATTAAAAGAAGGAAGAGCATATCAACACGAGTTCTATTTCAAAATTGCTGAACAAATTAGAAGAAAATAGTTCTTGCCGCAATAGCGGAAAAATCCTGGATTGCCCGAAAAGCAGGTCGTTTAGATCCAAAAAAAGGTTTAAAAGATCACAAAAAGTCATTCCTGAAGAGATTTTTAGCTTAAAAATTAAGAATCCTGCTTAAAGTCAGGTCGGATAATTCGCCGGATTTGTATTATTGAGCTCGAATATCGTCATCACGTCAATATTTGTAAATGAAATGCGTCATTTTTATATCGACAATAGAATTTTGAATATTTTTTACAGAAGCATGTGTTCGCTCAAGAGGGTAAAAAAACCGGCAATGTGTGAATGGCCGATTTGACTAAATTTGCATGCGAATTCTTTAAGCAAAGCAACGCATAGTAATATGATCTGTAGCTGCTATATCGCAAGTGATCGCGAGGTGAAAGATATTATTTACATATTAAGTTTGTCGAGAACAAATAACCGAAAGCTCGATAGCATAGTGATGCCCAGAAGTGCTTTCAAAATAAAGGCTTTTCGTTTTAAATCCATCTTTGTTTATTTAATTTTAACAGAATTTTTTTGGATTTATTTTTTGAATTTATTTTTAAAATATAAATAAAAGAATCTTTCACTCAAAATGTAAATGATCGAATTCGAAAAAATGTAAAATATTGTCGCATTCGACAGTGAAAAGGAGAGGCGAGCCCAGCCCGGGACTCAAACCCAGGGTCTCTCACTAACCGGGTGAGCGCTTTAGACCAG
>NCKU01004602.1:0-11943 GCA_003675995.1 Dinothrombium tinctorium
TTGTTCTAAGCAAAATTGGACTCATTAACCTTAGCAAATTAAACGTAGTGAATGATTTTAATTATTCAATCATTAAATTTGAATTTTAAATTAAATGAGTTTAATAAACATAAAAAACCATAAGCTTGCATTCAAGCAAGAACATGGTTTTACATTTCCAACTTTTTTCAATTTCCATTTTCTTATTTTACGCGAAAGACAAAATTTTTTATTCTCATGTTAATTAAAGAGATAAAGACAAAAATCTTTTGTTTATATCTGTAAAAGAATCATTTTTAGCACAAGTTATTTTGCTTTGAAAAAGACACGAGTAAGTGGTTAGTATTTAGAACTATGTTACAACTTATCACAGCTTTTATCTTTTTGACATTTTGAAAGCGAATTCTATTCTTTTCTCTCAACACTTAAAAACATAACTTGTGAACTTGTGTTCCTTAAAGATATGAAGAAAAATTTACTATAAAAGCAAAAGAAACACTAAAAGACCACAACACAATCTCTTATCATTTCACTGAATTCATTCATATCAATTAATGAATTCTGACTTAGTTTTCAGAAATTTTCTGTTTTGATTGATAAGCAAAATAAATTCTTTCTGCTATTATTGAAACGATGTTTAAAAATTTGCCACAAAGCTTAGAGTACAAAAAGTCCAAAAGTTCCTCTTCAATAATTTCTTGTCAGAATAGCAAGAATATCGCTTTTTAATTTTGATCTTTAAAGTTCCTTTTATTTTTATCACTTTTAAATCATTCAATTATCAACTTTAAACAACATCAAATTACTTTTTATCAATTTATTTTTCAATTATTTAATGACGCATATTTTTTTTAAAGAAAAATTATCTAAAACTCGATTAATTTAATTCTCGTGTGATTCTTTCTAGATAAACCTCGCGTCGGCGTTGTCAACTGCAACAGCGATTGTCTTGGTTTCATTTTCATCGACT
Source organism: Dinothrombium tinctorium (assembly GCA_003675995.1). Taxonomy (NCBI): domain Eukaryota; kingdom Metazoa; phylum Arthropoda; class Arachnida; order Trombidiformes; family Trombidiidae; genus Dinothrombium; species Dinothrombium tinctorium. Next base: position 950 of record NCKU01004602.1, read on the forward strand.
ACTTAAGTATCCTGCTAAGTGTCAGGCCCACTATTGACGAGCTATTGCGACAAATAGCTCCGAAATCGATGAAAATCGAGTATAAATTCATAGACAGAAATGGATGGCCCATCGCCCAAAACCAAGAAAATTTACTCACAATTTATGATATTTTGGTAAATCAAAACATTTGCATTAAAATTAAATCGTTACCAGACTACGTGTGCAATGGTCATGTAACCGAAATTTCTGAAACATTTGCACTTCCGGCATCTGAACCAATAAAACAAATCACAGCTGCAAATGATTCTGTTGACGGATTTTTCAGACGCCCATCGGCGATAAAGCGAAATTTGCTGTGAGTAACTAATGTCTAGTGAATAGCAACAATTCTCATAAGATCGTTCCTGAGTAGCAAAAGACAGACGACGAGAAGACGAATGGATAAACCATTTCGAATCAAGTCTTCTAAAACGGCAGCGAAATTAATAATGATCAGTTACGCCAGACAAGAAGCGGCTCAACATGCTTTAGTTCTTAAGAAAGAGCTTATCTCATTTGGCTACAGCGTGTATTTGGTAACAATTCATTTTTTCGTTCATTTCGTTTATCGAATTATCTGCAGGATGTTGATGAAATAAGAACAGGAACAGATTGGCAAGATGCATTAAATGAAGCGGTGAGCACATGTCAAATATTTGTACCCCTTGTGACACCATTATACGGAAAAACACAATGGACCAACAGAGAAGTTAAGCAAACTCTCTTTAAAAACATTTTTTAATATAAAAAAATTATTTTCAGGTAAAATTGGCTGATATTCTTCACAAAATGATCATACCTATAAATTTCTTGGACCAATGGCCTCCTGAGTGCTTGGCAATACAATTTGCCACCACACAATACATTCCATGGAGGCCACTCGAAGGTGATTAAAAAATTGTTAAAGTAAATTAAGTGAATTTAGCTAATGTTTTTACTTTTTAAAAGACATAACCAATGATAAAAATAATGACATTAAACAATGGAGTGAAAAGCATGCGAGAACAGTTGCGAAACTGATCGCAGAACAAATACCGACCAAGATACCAAAAGTACCAAAACCGCCAGCTCCAAGCAAACATCAAAAGCCATTGATAGTTATAAGTGCTCATCCCCAACAAAAACAATTAGTGGCAGAAGTAAGAATCTCATTAGAAGATTCATTTGATGTATGGTGCACAATAGACGGTCATGAAATGAATGATTTTGGCAGTCTCGACTCATTACCAAACCCTGGCATCAATTTGCCGACAATTCCTGAAGGATCGGAAACTGTTTTCAATGAAAACTATAAGTAAGCTAATGGGACAATTGTTTTTGATCTTAAATGATCTTCATTTCATAGGGCAATCGCTAGAGCTATTGTCGAGAGCAAACGACCAGCATCAATGCCTTTTGCGGAAACAATGAGCAGCGATAATCGAAGATTGGTTAGAATGATGTCACAAATAAGTAATATTTCGCAAATATCTTCGCTCACTCCGGACAAAATGGATCGATTGAAGCAATTCGAAACGAATGTTGCTGCTGCGAAAGTTGTCATAGTTTTAGCGTCTGAAGCATATTTCAAATCGAGAACCTCACGACAACATGTGTATTATTGCGAACATCGCAAAAATATGGTTCTTGTGCGGTGCGATAAGAGTCCGGTGCCTTCTTGGTTCTCGATGCTTATGGCTGACGAATCGCCTATTGTAAGTTGTTTGTTACTAATTCAATTTTTTTATTTTATTTTATTACGTTTCACAGAGTCTTTCCGATCCGAAATACATCGAAGCCATTAAAGCGAAAGTGAAGAGAATTCTAGATCCAGCGTCGAAAGAAAACACAAAGGAAATGCAAGAACTTAAAGTTAATTACTTGGTTGATTACTTAAAGAAAAATATGCCGGTGCTCGATACTTGCGTTTACGTAATTGGAAAAGTAAACGATCAGCGATCAGAAGAAATATGCAAAGCGATCGGAGCTGAATTGGCAAAGCTAAAAAATGTAACTCTCGTTACAAACGGAGGACATGGGGCTAGTGATCTCGTCACTAGAGCTTTTGTCGAAGCAAAGGAAAAAAATGAAGTTCCAAATCGCGTCATATCGAATAATCAATTTCACTCATCTGTCGTGCATATCCTACCTTTGCAAAACTCGCAGGTTTGTCATAGTTTTCTTTTCATTCTTTTAATTATTTCAATAATCATTTCAATTTTAATTCTACTAATTCTAAACAAGTAACAAAGGAAGTTCAGTTTAGAGTGATTAGTCAATACATCAATTAGTCTTAGAAACTTAGTGAAATAGCGTATTACTGAGTCTTTATTAGATTTTTTAATTAATTTTATTTGATTATTCACTTTATTTGATTTGAAAATGTTAAATTTGTTTGATCAGAACGAAAACAAGCAAAACGATGAAACGGTTGCTGATCACGTCGTTTTTGGTCAAAATTTATTTTTGGGTGAAACAATGAGAGAGCGAGAGACAGCAGTCGCCCGTTTGCTGAATACCTGCATCTTAATCGGAGGAGGTCCTGAAGATGCGCACGAAGCGCAAGAGTTCATTTGGAATGACCATTACGTGATTCCTGTAATTTCAACAGGAGGAGCGGCTAGCGGTCAGTTCGGTGTACCATTTAAAATATTCGAAAGTCCAGTCGGAGTACAAGAAGAAGATCGTAGAAATTTATCGAACAAGGAAGCAACTCCTGAACAGGTGGCGAAGTCTGTTGTTAGAATAGTGATCACAGTGAAAAAGTGCATCGCACTGTATAAAACCGAAGCGAGCAATTGCAACAAATCAGCGAAGAAGTCGATCAAAAAGAAAAAACCTCAAGAGAAATTAGACACATCAGTTAATAATGGCGAAAGTAGCGATGCGCCGAGTTCGCCCGATCAAGTATTGCCTGTCGTTGATATCGACCTAAACGCTAATAGAAAGGCGAAAACAAGTGGCAAATGGAAAAAAATGCAAAGGCTAATCACGTTCGCTCGACACACTTGATTCTTTTCTTTTATTTACTATCATTCAACTCTGCGCATTCAAATTCATTTTCAAATATATTTAAATACCAATAAAATGAAATATTCATTTGAATGTTTTCTATGGCGAATAATTTACGCGGGTTTTTATCAAAAAGTTTTAATGTTTTTTGAAACAAAACAAAACAATTGAATAAATTTTAAGTAAACCACAGAAAAATTTTTATGTTTTGTTAGTAAACATTGATCACAGCTTTTACTTTGACGTAAAATATTTCGAAACACTTTGAAAAAATATTGAATTTTATTAAAATTTAAATTTCGGCTTCATAAAAGACATCTAAATACGCGTGTATGGTAGTTTTTGAGAGACAAATTACGATTTGAGTCAATCATTTTTAATTGCATTTTCTACTGCGGTCATAATTTTAATCGTAATGATGTTGAAATGGAAGAAAAAAGAAAATGAAATCGAGAATATTACTCACCAAAGAGGAGGAGAAAGCAGCAGCAACGATAGAAATTAAATTAGCTTTGCAAGCATTAAGTGAATACCACAGAAGTTCGCGTTGCGACGAGTCTAAAAAAATTTATGCTTTAAGAACGCCTCGGAATTCAGTGATCAGAAGGGTTTAAAAGATTATTTCAAGACGTTGCTTGAAATTTTAACTTCGATGCGCTACAACGATGTATCGCGCGAGCTTCGATGCAAGCGAACGTTCGGCAAAATACTTCCTTTGTAAATTGAACGCGGAGTTTTTATGCACTAATAATGATATCGCATTGGCGATAGCCGAGTTGTTCATCGTTTGCTGTAACTGCAAAGCGCGAAGTACAAAGATTTACGTGTATGACTCTTTGTACGGTGACTATTATCGATATGAGTAGCGTTGTGGCAAACGTGCACGCCACAATTGAATAATTAAAACTAAAGTCGGATTAAAAAATTATCGCAAAGAATTAATAAACAAATAAATAAATGAAAATTCGATGAAGAAATATCGCAGTTCGATCACAAAAGGTAAAACTTAATAAATTTTAAAAATATTTCATTTTAAATACGATAAACTTAAAGAAAATACATGAAGTAAAGTTAAAAATTAGTTAAATACATTAAATATACAAGTTAATCACATTAAGCATAGTTAAAAATTTAAATTTGCCATTGAAACTTCGAAACGGGAATCTTAAAATTGAAAAAAAATTTCAATGCTTGGTGTTTGAGACAATTTTAGCTCGATTACTAAGACTTATACCTAAAAATAATTGATTTAAGTAGTCTGTGTCTGTACGTTTTATTTACATTGAAATTTAGGATGCATGAATACATTTATTCATTTTATAAAACGAACTCAATAAACTAATTTTGTCAAAAATCGTTCGAAAGATCTTGAGAAAACACATACGCCATTAACTGAACACATAAATGCAATTAATTAAGCGGTCGCGCTAAAAATGAAAAGCGACTTTGTTTCAATTCAATGTGTGATATTGTCCTTCGTTAAAGTTATCCTTAAAATTAATTTTTTTTTTAATTTTACAATGAAAGTAAGCAATGTTTTGATTGTTCGAATTCAAAAATTACATTTTATTTCGATTAAATTTTAAAATTTTTGTGAATTGAAGGCTGTATGAAAACTTTCGAATCAATTTATCATTACAAAGTTTCACTTCTTTGTGAAAACTGAGAAAAAAAAGCAAAATGCTCATAAATAATTAAAAAATCGTTAACCTTACATACAGTCTTGAATGCAATATTTTGTTATTTTATCTATACAAAACGACTTAATTAATATCTAGCAGAAGTGTTCTAAACTGTACACTATTATAAAGTATCTACCCGCACGTGTTCGATATCACGGCAAAATGCAGATTACATTGGATTTGATACAAAGGTTACAAATTGTCATTCATGAAAAAAAAACTTTCGTGTGGTACCAATGATGAGACCGGCTCTTCGTGTTTTCAATTCAAGGTTTTTTATTTTTAAATTTTCGTAATTTAGTGACCGCAACGCTTTTACAGTTCACGGTTGCGAATTACTTTGTAAAAATGAGCATAAAACATAAAATTGCGAAACGAAGATAAAAGTGAGATAATTTACGTAACTTATTGCAATCGTTTTCGTATTGTACAATTAAAATGAAAAGAAATTCAACGAAAAGAACTTCAATGACCTATTATTAGAGATGGAAATTAAATATTATGATTGAGATGTAAATACCCACAGTTACCCACATTGCTTTTACTTTGAAATGACTTGAAAAAAGTTTCTCGTTTGTAGTTCATTCAAAAAATGTGCAAGTAAATCGGTTAAACATCAATTGCTAAGTTTTTCGACATTATCACAACTTACATTTAATCTAAAAAATTTTTACATTTAAATGTCAGTTTTGCTTATCACTGCTTTAATCGATCGTTGATTAACCCCTTTTGCAGCAATATGATTTACGTGGATAATTGCATTACTGAAAGTACATTTTAGAGGCTTAAATATTTAACAAAATTCAAGCTTCTTCAATCCTGATAGTATCTAATGAGAATTTAGCTCTATCTTAACTTCTTTTTTTAGTAAAAATCGAATTTGAGCATTTTTGATTCCACATTAATCGTAATTATTACAGTTTTTTAATTAAAAACATTAAATTTATTCTAAAATCTCTGCTTATTGAATCTGAAAAAGGAAAATCTCGTAAAATCGAAAAAGAAGAAATCAAAAGATGACAAAGATTTATCAAATGCATCTCTTATTCTTGAATAAATCCAATTTCAGCATTTCTCACGTTGTTTTTCTAATCAATCCTCAATGTTTCAACTTTGTATTTAACTTGTTCGTCGAAAATAGTTCTGTGAAATTAATTAGTGGATTATTAAATTACATAAAAGATCGGTTCAAGCATCAGAAAAAAAACCAAAAATTTAAAATTTTGAACAAATAACAAACAAATTGAATTTCCATATCATTATTTACCGTAATTGATGCAATATTCTTATTTCTTTGTGGAAATTAAGAATTAGAAGATAATTTCGCAGGCAAGTTCGAATTTGATATCCCTTTGAACACGAAATTAAAATTTACCCATTAAAACGCAACACGAGAAATAGTTATTAACTTTTTTTAATTGTTATAGAAAATAAAAAACAAGTGTGTTCTTCTGCGGGCAATCAACTCCAATGAAAACGAAAAGATTGTTGTACGATAAAGTAGCAATGATCCGGAATAGTCTGAAGAGAGAGAGCAGCGCTACCCGCAAGGACAAGGTTCAACTTTCCTTGGCCTAATTGATGGACTTTCTCCGCTTTGTCTTCACTTTCATCGCATTTCACAGTGCCATTGAAGACAAAACCTTGTGAGGTTAAGAACATTGACGATCACTCCACCCGAGGAATAGATACTATAAATATGTTCTAAACATAATCGCTGATTAACTTTCGCTTTTCTCATTCAGTTTGGTGATTGTAAACTTAACAAACTTTTACTTTATTGACTTTAATTTATTTACTGAATCAAGTTGCTGCTGACTTTTGAAAAGCTTACAACTTTTCTTTCGATTGAAATTTAATTTAAAAAATTTTAAAACCAGTAAAGTGTAAGTAATTCGCTCTAGTTTGCTTTGTTTTCGTTAATGCTTATGTTTGTCGTTAACAGTGATTGAAAGTGAAACTTCATACTCCAAATTGAAAAATGATTTCTATTATGCGAATAATTGCGATATTCACGATGAGCACAGTATTAATCGAATCTTTGAACACAGTAGAAAACAGCAACTCTTTGAATATGTGTCTTCACAACTGTGCGCTTTGCGTACGTTTTTGGCAAAGTGGACTTTACAACGGAGAAAAGTGTGCGAATCGCTGTATGCGTTTCAAGCAAAACCCGCGTGTCATCGACCCTGACTGCAAATCGATTCATTTTTTCAATTTTAAAAATTTCACTAAAATTTAAAAGCGTTTTAATTGTATTGCTCATGTTTTGCATCTGAATTCGTATTCATCACACTGCGATCAATCGGTTCATTTCTTTTTCACTTGTTTTCAAAACAATTTTCAATAAAAATATTTTAAATTTTACATTTTTCTCGATTTCTTTCTCATTTATTTTATTATAATTAAAAATGTGTTTACTTTACCTACTCTTGATATTCAAAGACCGAGTTTTGATTTTGAAATTTTGCGAAACAAAAGAAAATAATTACGGCAAAAAATTCTTGAAACATTCACTCTCACCGTAATGAATCTACTTTGACCAATTCAAGCAAAGTGTGGAAAAACGAGCTGCAAGAATCACTATTACTTGATGTGGAAAATAGCAAACAATTGACATTTCTTACTTTTATTGTTCAAATCAATTTAACGCGAATCAATAAGCTTAAAAGCCGACTTGAAGAGTGAACAGTTTAAACTTAGCAATGCACATCGTGTGATGATAAAGCACATCATGCGATTTAAACGAAAAAATAGATAAAATCTATTTTTAAAATGAAATTTTCAAACAAGAAAATTCGATTGTTTCCGCAATGATAAGCGAAGAGATAAGAAATAATTTTTTAGGCTCGCAAATAACACTCGAAACGGTCGAGGTGGATATACTTAAGCCTCATCAAAAATTGTCTAAATGTATCTTTATAAAAGTAATTTAACTTGTACAATTTATTTTTGAAGGTTTTAAAAATCGAAAATTTACCAATACTGAGTTATAGGCCAAAGCCAAAGTTCTAATAGTTTTAATTTTTTTCGTCTTAAGTATGTATTGATAAAAAGTAATTTTTTAGAGGGTATTCGAACCAAAGAATTGAATTTTAAGGTTATAGAACTTAAAAATTTAACATACACAGCTTAAGGATCAAAGTTTAAAATCGATTCAAAATACAATGATTCGATTATGAAAACTTAGCTTACCTGAAAAGCACATGATAAATTATATTGCACTTGACAAGAGTAAAAGTTCGACTTTTAAAATATTCAAAAATTCTGTGATATTTAAATCCATTTAGAATTTTGAGGGGGTCCCGACATTTCAACTTTAGCCTTCGAAACCTAAAAATTGAAAACAATTTTTGTTAATCCAAAAGCAGCAAAGTGGTTAAAACTAATTGTGAGTTTCATCAGGTATTGACGTAGCACTCAAATACACTCACGAAAACAATAAACTTTATCTATCAATTTTTTTAAATTAAAGAAAAAATGTTGTATCGATATTTAAACATCATATTCGTTGCAAGAGCAATTGAGATTTTAATGAAAATCGAATATTGTTTACCGTAAGATAAAATGCAAAAATTTTGCATTATAGCGTTAAGCGATAAAAATTGTTGCAGCTTTTGAGATAGGCTTTGTGATTGGGAGGTTTATTTTCTCGCAAGAGTGTATTTATTGTTAACAATTAGAAAAAATTAAAAATCAAATCATAAATCTCATTTATGAGTTTATTTTATGAACATATATAGATGCAAGTGTTACCTTATTTTCATAATTTTTAATGCACAGTGTATATTTTAAAATATAAAATTACATACCCTAAATCGTGAATATTTAACAAAAGTTAGTTAAATTAGTTAAAAATTTGAAAAAGCAAAACTAACAATTTAGTAGTTTACATACTTAAAAAAATTTAATATTGGCCAATAACTTAAGTTAAATTATTTTATGTTTAAATTATATTTAAATTTAAATTTTAAAAATAAAAGTATAAAAAATTTATCAATTAAAAATTTTAATAATTCATTAAAAATATTTGTCAAATAATCGAATAAATCTTAATCTGGGTTTAAAACCTTTCTTTTGAATTATTTTGAACTTACCACTTTAATCTTAAATTAAAAAACGAAAATCATTAAATTTTGAAACCACTTCAAATTTTTATTTTGAAAGATTGTAATATTTTAAATTCGCCGTTTTCAAGCATTTGCTTATAGATCTTCACATTTTCTTCGTTGATTTCTTTAAAATCAGGCAATACGTCTTCCAACGCCTTAAACCATCGAGCGATATTTTTAAACTTAAAAATGTCAACATCGTAAACTTGCATAGTGCTCGCATAAGCAGCCATTGTTATGTCGGGAAGTGTAAGAGTAGGTCCAGGCACAAAACTCTTCACTGTATATTTCATTACCCGGTGCGTATTTGTTCACAAAATATTGCATAATTGCTCGATTGGAAAAATCGATTATAATTCAATAAACAATTTACTTTGATTAAAGATTGAAAATTTTTTCACCTTTCCCAAAGAATAAATCCATCGTCGTCAATTGTTGGCACACAGTGTCGCGGATTTATGTAAAGTCAATTGAAAAAAATGTCAAATTAAAATTTTTTGCATTTTTCGAGGAAAAAATGAGTTGATTACGGCGAGAAATTCTTCTCTCATTTGCTCTCATCGCAGTAAGTCAACTTCAATTCAATTCAAGAGGAATGTTTAAGTAACGAGCTGTAAGAATCACTTCTCTACATGGTGCAGAAATTCTTGTATAATATAATTTTATCGCCATTTTTCAAAAACGCTTTAATGAGAATAAACAAGCGTACAAATCTGAGTTCAAAAGTGAATAGTTTTAGCTTAAATACTTAAAATATGATGATAAAGCACTTCATGTGATCAAGAAAAAAATATTATCAATTTGAATGTAAAATGTTTAACGCTAACTGAGTTCGGGGGCAAATGCAATTTTTTTTCTCTTTTTAGCTTTATCTCATTTCATTTTCTTATTTAGTTATATTTTGCATTATTTATTTCATTTTAAATTAATAATGCGAAAAAAGTTAAAGTCGCTGAGTGTGAGTTGGTTGAACACGGATCATTATTATGAAACGATAAAGGCTTCACCCTGCACTACTCGTCGCTTTACAGTTTTAAATGATCAAAAATAGGCTTTGATAAAAAATTTGTCATTTCAAATGGCATTTTCTTGTGTTTTTACTAAAAAGCACATATTTGTACAATCGAATTCGGGTTTTTGAACTCTTGTAACCATTTAAGCTCGCTGACATTCATTGTTATCTTTGAAAACGTTACCTTGTAAGCTTTAAGAACAAAATGAGATGCTTTTTTTTGCTAGTGCAGCCCATCGAAAGTAATTTTTTTTAAAAATTTATTTTCAAATAAAAAAGTAATTTTAGTAAATAAGTTTTATATAGATTGGTTCTTCTCGGTTTTCTTTTTAAGACGATTTTATAGAATTAATCATTTAATTATATAATCAATAAATTTAATTGTTATTTGCTGAAAAATTAATTCAAAATTTATTCGCAATTTGTAGAAAACTTTTCCAATTACTGCAAAAATTAACCATAATTAGAGTTGATTAATGTAGAAAAAACGGGATTCTTTGAATACTAATTTTGTTATTTTTAAACCTTTTCCATATAACCGGCAAAATTCGAGACGTTTTATCTTCTTTTTTGCAAAAGAGAAGGAATTATTTGATTTCTTAAGATCTTTGACTTTACAATGATAAACATTACTCATGCCGCCGTTAATACCAGCGTAAATATAAAAAACATCTTGTTCTTCTACATTTTCGGCAATAATATTGAAATCGATTTGACTTTCTTCAAGCTCTTCGTAAAATTCAAAATTTATTTTGTAAATTTTAGAGCACTTGTATACCTCTTCACGCATAGTGTGGTAGCAACTACAGATTAAGTGAATCCATCTAATCGGTGCCGGATTTAATTCTACGAGTGTGTTTACTTTTTCTTCGATTTTTTCAATCTTTTTGCAAGATTCTTCGATTTTTTCAATCTTTTTGCAAAATTTTTCGATTTTTTCAATCTTCTTGCAAAATTCTTCGATTTTTTCAATCTTTTTGCAAAGTTCTTCGATCCTTACGTTCAATTTATTGAATGGCTCGATCTCAATCTTACGAATTTGTTCATCGACCGCATCAAGCAATTCTTTCACTCGCACCTTTCTCGCCAATAGAAAAAACTCATAAAGATCATATTTATTTTGTCCACTGAGATTTATAAAACCAGTGTAAACATAATCGATCACCATTTGAAATG
>NCKU01004604.1:0-11933 GCA_003675995.1 Dinothrombium tinctorium
CTAAATAATAGTCGATTGTAATAACTAGTTAGGTCGATTCAAGAATCTTTCTTTCATTTAACTTGAGCTTGATTAAAAAAAGTTCTCGCAACATTATGTTGCCCTCAGAAACGTGTGTATATAAAAATGATTTTATTAACTTCAAACACAGAAATCAAATCAAAAAGCTCTTGAAAAGTTGATGAATATTCAAAATATTACATGACGTTGCTTTTGTATAAATTTTGTTGTAAAAAATGCTCCCTCTTTACCTTTACTGTCGGATGCAATTAGCCTAATCTGTCAAAAAGTATTCAGTTTCGGAGCAAATTGGCCTAAAAGCAATTATTTGCTTTAAGTCAAACAATTGTCACGTACTTCTTAACATCTCATAAGCGCGAAATTTTAAAGATTATTTTTATCTTTAAAATTTACTTTTCAACTTTTGAAATTATTTCAGTATAAAAAATGTATCTACTATGTAAGTTTTGCTTGTGAGCTCAGACAAAAAAGGCTAAATTAATATAATTTTTTGAAATTTATTAAAAAGCTAATCTTTGCCCAGGATCTTCATATTCAGCAAATCTCATAGTATAATTCTAAAGCATAGATAATAAACTATATACCTATAGAACTGTGTTAGAACCATAGCTGGCCGTTGTTTTTTTTTTACTCTATTTCAATAATTTTGTTCGTTGTTACCGTAACTAAATGAAAATTACAATGTTCAGAGTAAAAAACTGTGATTTATATTTTATACAAAATAATTCAATCACAATTCAATCTAGAGCCTAACGCATAACTCCAGTTGATACCGCCTTTATTCAGCCCAAAACGTCATCCTTCATTGATTTTATCACAAACTATTGCTTAATCTTTGTTATCATTTTTACATCCATTAATACAAATCAGAATGATAAAGTGTGACATCCGTTAGCATTTCCACTTGTTCTGATACTTTGGTAATACAATTTTTTTGCAGCTTATTCACATAAATATAAAAAGTTCATTACCCTTGAAAATATTCAAATCAAATTCAATTGTTTCTAACTGATCGCTAAGCTTTTTTCCTCATAAATTCAGCTTTAATCAAAAGTTTTTACTCAGTCTTTAATAAAATTAAAATTTGAACATTATTTTAGTGCGATTTGGCAAACGACAGTCAGTCGACAAGCAGCGAGTTTCTAGATGAATTTTGCCAAGCAAATGAGTTCATCGGTTGGTTCATCACATCGGCGAAAGAAAACATTAATATCGAAGAATCTGCAACATTTTTGATATCGAAAATTTTGGAAAACGACAAATTTAACGATTTCACATTTGCAAACATACACGGAGCTTTACGTTTGACTAACGAGCGCAGCAAAAAGCCAGAAAATAAATGTTTTTGTAACTAATTTTTTCTAAAATTTTTGAATAAATCTTAACAACAGACAAAACAATTATTTTGTGCTGTTTGCGAAGCAAAACAAGCAAAAATAAATCGCATTTATACCTTGTGATGAGCGATGTTCACTTGTTCGCAGACAAAAGTATTTTAAAAGAAACGATTTGCGATCCGATACTCAGGAAATCCGGCTTTTTATAATTGCTATTAATTTGTTGTTTGCCACTCGAAGTTCCGCAAAGCACAATGAGCGGTGCCGAAGAGTGAAACAATTAGCATAATAATTTTAAAAAATACTTTGAATTTATATTGTTTATGGGTCAAGTTTTGTCATCGGTCATCTAAAACCTCGATGATAACATTTTTGAAAATAACAGTGACAAATAACGGTTGAAACGAATGGCCAATTTCTTCCGCTTCAAAAAATTCTGAAGAAGCGTTTATCATTTTTAAAATTTTGCTTCATTTATTATAATTAAAATAAAGTTGTGCACAAATAATGAAATTATCGTTTAAATTTTATCAAATTTTGTTAAGCATTTAAAAGCACAGCGAAATCATCACAAGTCGAACATTTTTAATTTTCAACAACAGAGAAAAAGTTAATTAAGTGTAACAGGTCATTTAGAAACAGCACAAGCCACTGATGTTCTGTTTCCAGGAAAGTTTCAGGGTGTATTCTCATTTTTCTTCGTCGTACTGTGCGTTTAAATATTATACATACAAACCCTCTTTCTTAAAATGACTATACGGTAGTTGAGGTAAACTTTAAATAATGATGGGATATAAATTCGTTTCTCAATTTTTAAAAGCATCGGTTTTGAGTAAAAAATTTGCAAATTAAATTCATGAAGTTGGTTAAAAAATCATGTTATCCTGCGAAACGATGGCAATTATTTTACATACATTATACAACAAGGATAAAATGTCGAGCGATTAATCGACAAGTTTTTCTCTCTTTTCTCTGACAAAAAGAGAAAATTGAAGAGCAACGGTTCATTTCTTAACAATTAACATAATTGTTCGACGATTGGTGTCAAATAAGATATTCAGAAGCGTTTTCATTTTAACGATTCGTCCGTTGTGATTGAATTTTCATCGTTTGGCTTCAAATTATATCCGAATAGTTCAGCGATTCCTTCGTTCTCGTCTAAAGCGAAACTATAGATATCTGAAAGAGGAGGTTCCAAATGAAGAAACGGTAAATCGACCAATGATGAGCCTGATCCAAGGGGTGATGATGGTATAATGTCATCGTTCATCGGGTTTACATAATTGTGCATCATTTTTATATAATTGTTAGTTTGATCTTCTGTTTGCATCAAATAGCTTTTGCTACCCATTGGTCCTAAATCATCATCTTCCGAAATGAATGCATGCTTAAGACTATTATCCTCCAGATCAGCTGTGTAGAATAGATATTTGAGCAAAAAAGTAAAGAACGAAAAAGATAATACATTTCAAATCTTCTGTCTTCATACTCGATTCTACGTCGTTTATCATCGAGGTTCCTTTTCCTTCATCCGAATTAGAAGCAGAGCAAGTATCATCTTCTGGACAGAGATATACTTCAATTTCGCCCTTATCGCTTTTTAGCCAAATTTGAAGACTCTAATCAGAGATAAACGTGTTAAAAATAAAAGATAAAGACATGTAGAATTACTGAACGAACCTCTCTGGGATCAGGCACCTCGAGTTTGGTATCAGACGGCGCTTTTATGGCAATAACCGTTTGTTCAGAAAATTCTTTGATGCACCGAAGATCTCTATAAGTGACATAGGTGTACGGCTTATTTGCTTTGCTCTCTGTGGCAGACTGCAGCTCTAACGAGGCGGTTTTAATCAATTCATCGAGCGCTTTCTCTTTAGCCTCGAGATGAGCGTTTTCTTGTTCCAAATGTTTGCGCGAGTGAATGTTCTCCGCACCAGAAGCGATCAGCGATGAATCAATAGCACCGCCGTTCCACTTGATATTATTTTTGGACGTTTTGTGAAGCAAGCCGACACCTTCCAAAACATTGGTAATGTCATAAATACGACGCTTTTGCACTTCGAGCACTTGAGATGCTTCATTTAAATTGATCACCCCGTCGGGCGATTTGCGCAACAAACCGATGAATTTCTTGGTCAACTGACCCAAAGAGGTTTCATAGCGATGCTTCGACTTGACACCGGTGACAGACGACGCGTTGTTGCTGTTACCACTGCCGAGAACCACAGGTATTTGAGAGAGAATACTCGATGGATTCTCCATAGCTATGAATGCGAGCACAAGCGTGCGGTGATGAAAACGAGTGTAACAATGACGACGAGTGTGAATACAAGGGTAGAAGCGGTAGAAACGACCAGTGAAGTGTGTGAACAGCGATCTCTGCTCGCGGTGAACAAAGGTTTAGCATTATTCAAACGGTAAACAAAGAGCGGCGAGTGTCGAGTGATCGGACATCGATCGGCAAAGGCCTGCACTCGAAGCACTCGATTCCGAACGGCGCTTTGCCGGACATTGAAAGGCACAATCGAACGTTTGTCGCACGAATGCCGAACGAATGCAAATGCTGTTCGCGCCAATCTCGAAAACAAAGAGAAATGAATGAAGTGCAGCGAAATGCAGCAAAAGGCGAGCAGCGAACGGTAGACGAGACACAAATGTGTGTATGTTTTTTACCGCCCGAAGAGTGGCGAACGACGATTGGTGAGAGAAACGATTGCTGCTCGCATTCAATGAATGAATGGAGGCATTCGAAAGTTGGCGTTCGCAAAGCGCAGCGAAACGCGAGGAGAGTGCAGCGAACAGCAAACATTTCGATCGACGCTCGGCATAAAAGAGGGGCCGAAACCTGACCGTTCGCACGGATTGCATACCAATGTATCGCCGTGACATCGCCCAGCGACCGGCACTACCGAAGGTCACTAAACACTACCCTTTTCGCCGCAACACGAGAAAGCGAACGAAAGCAATCGTTAGAAAACAAAAGCTGCATTTGCTTTCAAAGTTTGAAACACTTTCGCAGCGACTTCACTGATCGCATCGCACAATACTCACAGCAATGACCGGTGCCGTGCACTGATCGCCTGTTCGGTCGCTGAGCGTCCACCAGTTTCGAGGCGAGGCTCGACACTCGCGTTCGTTGGGTTCGCCGAAAACGGTGCGAGTATTGCTTTCCGGTAAAAGGTACCGCAATGCAATTGTTGGGGACCAATAGCTTGTTATCGCCGAGCACTGCGCTCCTCTCGCCGCGACCGATTCGCTCGTCTCTGTGTTCGCGTCGAGCCCTGCGAACGCACCGCTTTCGGACCTCGCGTTCTGCTTTCGGGCGCAGACTGTGGTCCGCAAACGTCTGCCTCCGATTGGCTTTTAAATTTTTAAAAGGCAACGCTCACAAAAGGTATGCGTTCGTTGCGTTTAAATCCACACACACGCACTGTTCACTTTTCACACCACTATTTCACTGACTTCAGGCTAATTGTAATTAACTCACACTCTTTCTTCCTCTCGTCTCTCGTTCTATTCGTATTTTCACAGTCGACCACTTTTCACTTTTCTTGCCGTTCAGAAAATTTATTCACGCTTTCGGGCATTAAGTGACGGACAGCACTTGTTTTCAGACAACCTTTTATTGCTTTATTGTTGTGTTAGATTACAAGCGTATTATGATTAAATTACAGTCGTCTATCAATTTATTTTTACCATTTGTTACAGCATTGTTTTTTAATCTACCTTTTTTGAAAAAGAAAACGATGCAAAAACACTGCGGAGCTGCTCACTACTCAGCGTCGTGTCCTGACAAAAATTTCGAAATGAAATCTTTCGGCTTCGGATTGTGAGTGTCTTTGAAGTAAGCCATAACGTGACACTCCTGCTTCCAACCCTTAACCGTTTCGGTCAGTTCCATATTACCTTTGATGACGAGAATATCAATAACGCGAATGTCGGTCACATTGCGGTAGCGGTAGAACATTTCGCGCAGTTTGTTTTTGGCCATTTGCTCGTCGATCGGCAGATTGAAGCGATTCAAAATGACAGGTATGTTGCGGTACCAGGCACGGTACAAGTTGAGGACCCGTCGGTGGGCTTCGGTCGAGTCCAGCGACAGCACCGGCTTCACGTGACCCTGCAATCGACTGACAACGCGTCTCGACGCCATTCGATTTTAGACTGCAATGCACAGAACGAGAGATGAGCACATCGGGAGTGAGTGGCGGACAGCGCTTACCGAATTCGGGCTCTTTTGCAATCGAAACACACGCGCGAAGTGAGAGCGAACCGTGTTCACCACTGACATTCAGCCATTTTCGAGGCTGCGTTCGCCGCGCGCTCATTGGCTGCTCGTCGCGACGCTCGCGTCACGTGCGCAACATATGTTGCGAGTAAACGTCGCTATCGCAACCGTTTTATGAATGAATGCGTGGTGTCACTTATCGTTGCGATCGCTTGCGTTGCTTTTGCCGAGCGCGCGTTTCCCATTTCCTGCGCTCGTTCCTTTTCCGAATTTCAAAGCAAATTTGTGCTCAAGTTTCATTCAAACTTCTCCTTTCTCACGCATTCGCTCTCCTGTCGCTTTCGTCTGCTCCCTGCTCTCTCTCTCTCTCTCTGTCATTTCGTTGTTTATTTCGCTTCGAAACGAGCGTCTTTTAAATGTCAATTTTAAAGTGCGCGAATTAATTGTTAAAAAGAAGCAAAACATTTGTTCGTTCGGCATCTAATTATGCGCTTTCAGAATCGAGAAGTTTAGCGCTTTGAAAATGAAGCTTTTTATTACATCTCATTATTAGCATCTCGAAAAGCGAGTCACAAATTGCACATAAAAATCAGAGTGGTGTGTAACCGCACGCAACGCCGCCAACTTACATTTGCTGCTTGCATTGATTCGTGAAGATTGTGACCTCAAATCACATTGCGTTAAGAAAAATGCCGGTTTAATGAACATTTTTCGCTGCACTCGCTTTCGCGAAAACAAAAGCGTGCGAACAGAAAACTTCAAATGAAGCGAGTTGCTCCGTCTTCTGCTATTGTACGCATTTTGTGAGCAAACAAAACTGCACTAATCGAGTGTGTGTGCCTAACAGCAATTACGCTCGTGAGATAATCAATTTTGTCTCTAATTAAATTGCGTTTTTCGTGTTTCGCTGCTCGAAATAAAGCTTAAGCGCACTCGGTGTGCTTGTTTCAGCTTTTATGAAGCGAAAATGACCGAAGAAGCAAACAATTAACTCGTTTCAAATCAAAGTGAACATTGATCACAATGCTTGAGCTAATTTTGAAATTTTTTTTCGCTGTATGCAAACGGAAACTTCAAAGTGTGCAGCATTCGCACGCAGCTGAAAGCATTAGAACACAGTGCGGAGACGAGCACGCTGCCGGCTAATTGGGCGCTGCGACCAATAGGCGAGCGACGAAATTAATGATACATAATAACGGAAGAGCAGCGGTTTGGAAAAGCAGCGATCGCCGCTCGTGATAAAAGCTTTTATAAACTTTTAGAAGTACGGTTCGCGGAATTCGCTTTTAGGCGAAAAAACATCGCCGTCAACCATTTTCAGCTTAACCTGAATTCTATGTCTACTTTCCAACAATGAACTTATTTTTTTAAGAATTTGCTTCTTCGTGAATTTTTCACGAGTTTGAATTTTTATGAATTTGCTGGGAGAAAATAAAAACGAAGCGAACTAAGCGACGAGATTTGTGAAACCGTTGCGTTTGAAATGGAAATCAAAGAGAGCAAAACCCAAATGAGAAGAAAGTGAAAAAAACTCGAAGAATTCGCTTGATTTTCACAATAAAAATTGTTTTTCAAAGTTTTGCTTTTGTTTTGGTTTCGAAAATAAATAAACAATATTTGAGCGCGAAAAACGCGTTTAAAGCGCAGTGCGCACGCGCCGCGCGTATTGTTCGTCGCTGCATTTCCCGCTAAAAGTGCCGCATTTTAAAGCCAACATTTAAATCTCCCATTTTTTGCCTTTTTTTGGATTCCACTTTCATTTCGACTCATTCGTTCGCTTCCAAACAATGGACACAATCGATCTAAGTTTGGACCGCGATTTGCGCGAAATACAACGCGAGTATTTGGATTTTCTCGACGACGACGTGAGTGATCACCGCTCGCCACTCGTGTGTGCCCATTGCTTTCATTGTTCTTTCGCAGAGCGACACTGGAACCTACACACTTTTGGTCAAAGATATGGTCGCCAACAATCAAATTCGTCTAATTGTCAACATTAACGATTTGCGGAAAAAGAATGCGAAACGAGCCTCGCGTTTGATTAACAACTCGTTCGAAGAATTGATCGCTTTTGAAAATGCATTAAAAGATTTCGTCAATTCGATTGACATCGAATACCACACCAAACATAGTGATCTATTCATTGGACTCGAAGGTTCGTTCGGCAGCAAACACGTCACACCGCGAACACTCACTTCTCATTTCTTGGGCCAAATTGTTTGCGTCGAGGGTATAGTCACCAAATGCTCGTTGGTTCGCCCGAAAGTAGTCAAATCTGTTCACTACTGTCCTGCTACGAAGAAGTTTATGGAGCGCAAGTATTCCGATTTTACATCATACGAAGCTTTTCCATCCTCTTCTGTATATCCAACTAAAGACGAAGACGGAAATTTGCTCGAAACCGAGTATGGACTTTCTTCGTACAAAGATCATCAAACATTTACTATTCAAGAGATGCCCGAAAAAGCTCCTCCCGGTCAGCTTCCGAGATCAGTTGACATCATTTGTGACAATGATTTAGTAGATCAGTGTAAACCAGGCGACAGAGTTCAAGTTGTTGGCACTTATCGTTGTCTTCCATCTAAACAAGGAAGTTACTCGAATGGTACTTTTAGAACCATACTGATCGCTAATAATATTCAGTTGTTGAGCAAAGAGGTTTCACCTCTAATTTCATCTGCAGACGTGCAAAAATGTAAGCGCTTTAGTCGTCAGAAAAATCAAGACGTGTTCGAACTTCTTGCTCGTTCTTTGGCACCCTCTATCCATGGACACGATCTTGTGAAAAAAGCCCTTCTCTGTATGTTATTAGGTGGTGTAGAGAAAGTTCTACCAAATGGCACGCGCTTGAGAGGTGACATAAATGTGCTTTTGATTGGTGACCCTTCAGTTGCAAAGTCACAGTTGCTGCGTTATGTTTTACATTCTGCTCCGCGAGCTGTTCCAACAACAGGTCGAGGTTCTTCCGGTGTGGGTTTAACAGCCGCTGTAACAACTGATTTTGAAACTGGCGAAAGGCGACTTGAAGCTGGTGCTATGGTGTTGGCAGATAGAGGTGTTGTTTGTATTGACGAATTCGATAAAATGTCTGATGTTGACAGAACAGCAATTCATGAAGTAATGGAGCAGGGAAGAGTAACAATCACCAAAGCTGGTATTCATGCAAAGCTGAATGCTCGTTGCTCAGTATTAGCTGCCGCTAACCCAGTTTATGGAAGATATGACGAACATAAAACTCCGATGGAAAATATCGGACTTCAAGATTCATTGTTATCTCGTTTTGATTTACTATTTATTATGTTAGACAAAAGTGACTCAAATATCGACACACAAATTGCTGATCACGTCGTGCGGATGCATCGCTATAGAAATCCAAATGAACAGGACGGAGAGCGTAAGATAATCCATGCCTTGTCATTATCATGCTATATTTTATTTCGTTTCTCTTTTTACAGCAATGCCAATAATAAGCGCCGCTGACTTTTTGTCAACAAAGGATATCGATGCTGGTGAAGAAGACTCAGAAACGCCTATCTATGAAAAATATGATAGTTTACTTCATGGAAATAGATCGCGTTCGTAAGTTTTTTCTTCAAATAATAGTTGCGTTCTTTAAACTATTAACTTTGCAGCGAAAAAGTAGTGAGCGTTAAATTCATGAGAAAATATATTCATATTGCAAAGTCGATGAAACCTGCACTGACAAATGAAGCTGGTGCGGCTATTGCAGAAGCGTACGCAGAGTTAAGATCATTTGATACTGAGAACAGTGAATTGGCAAAAGTGAGTAGTTTTTAGTTACAGCGACAAATTCTAAAATAACTATTTCCAGACACAACCTGTAACTGCACGTACCTTGGAAACAATGATTCGTTTAGCAACGGCGCATGCAAAGTCACGATTATCTCGAAATGTTGAAGTTGAAGATGCTCAAGCAGCCATTGAGTTAATTCAGTTTGCCTACTTTAAGAAGGTACTTGAAAAAGCCAACAAACGAAAACACAAGGATGGAAGTGATGAAGATGAAGCTGATGAAGAGGAAATGGAAACTCACCCTGCATCACCCGGGCGAAAAAAGCTGCGATCAGCGCGAGATATCTACGAGTTTGATGAAGAAGAAATTGCTGACCAACCTACTCAGAAAGTAACCTCTGTTCCCACTTCAATTTCAATGAGCGAAGAAACCTCTATGGATACAGAAACAATCGCAATCAGCGAAGAAAGGATGAAAAAATTTAAACTACTACTTTTTGGCGAATTCAAGAAAGTGCACGCGCAATCATTACCATTACAGCAGATTATAGAATCAGTGACAAAAGGAGATAGCGAAAAATCTTTCACAAGAAGTGAAATAAATTCATGTCTCGATAAAATGCAAGAGGATAATCAAGTAATGGTAGCTGAAAACATGGTTTTCCTTATTTAATTCATTCAGATGCGAGTCAGATAATATTGAGAAAAAACAATTCGAAAATAGTCATACGCCACACTTTTGTATCACAGTTAAAACAAAACTGATCGGGCCATGGCTCCGAATGTTTTGTTGTAAGTTTTTATATTATTTTCATTAAAGAAACCAATGCTGTCTTCAGGCACCATATATGATCGATGCCTTTCTAGCAAATGAATTGTATAAAACTTACTTCTCCAAATTTCTTCGGGATGATTATTTTTGTACAAAAATTCAACTAAATTATGAACGCCGAACTCTGTCATCTCTCGATGTACTAAGTCTGGACGTTTCGTTAATATACTCTCAGTCGGTAACTCCCCTGCGTTGTAATACCATTTGAATGGACGATAGTCGCGATATGATTGAAACCAGAGTTTTAAAAAACGAGCGTTCTTATGCGCGATTAACACTTGGGTACCTAAATAATCATTGATAGGCCATCCGATTGAGAATTCAAACTTTAAAAATTTTTTGAGCGATTTGACGACGAAAACGTCGTTATCCAAGAATATACCGCCGAAGTCCATTAAAACTTTGATTCGTGCAACATCTGAAGCGTGATATACTGAGCTTAGTTTGTGACCGAAAACATATTTTGGTTCTTCAATTTTCCGCACAAATATTTTCGATTCGCTTGAAAGCAGCTCCCAATATTTGCCTTTAAGCGTGACGCAATCGCAATGAATGTAAATTTTCTCGGGTTTGTGATTGATTAGAACCGATTTGATCGCGATCAGCAAAACAAAGTCAACGTATGGATTGCGAAAGCGAATGAAGTGAACAATATTTGGTATTATGTCGAATTCGAGGCCAGTTTCATTTAGGTTCGGTTTCGACAAAGAAAGTGCCGCAAAGTCGATGTTCTCAGTGTCCAGAAGCAGCTTATCGATTCGCGCGAGCTTTGGTCCGTAAATTAAGTAAAAAACAATTATCACAACGACAACGAACGCCAAACAAAAACACTTGCGATTGCGTTTAAAATGATTCATTTTTGAAAAAAATAATAAAAATAAAAATTAAAATTAAAATTAAAAATCGAAGAGCTTCGCATTTTCACAAAGCAACAAGGTCTGAAAAAGAAGAGGCGGGTTTTGCAGGACACGCCTCCAAACATGAATTTGTGCTTCAAACGCTGGAATTTAATTTTCGAAATGCGAAAAAAGTGGAGACACACAAAAGCGCGCAAAGATTGATATCGAGTGAAAAAAATGAAGAAATTATTAAAATTTTTGTATTCTCAAAAATAAAAAATTCTTTCCACCGTGAAATCGAAACATATTTGCTGCTTTCTGAATTGCCATAAATACATTCTTGACTAGAGATTTTCAATGGTCTAGAATTCTAACGAATTTGAAATTCGCTCTTTGTTCAATTTACTGTTCTATAACTTCTTTCTTGTATGAACAAAAATAACAAACTTTTTATAAATTGTTTTAAATCTCTCTCCAGAGTTTTTCATCTTGTGTTCATCTTGATTCAAAATAAAATGTTTCGATTATCGAAAGTGAGCTTAACTGCAAAGCAACTTTTACCATACGCTCAATTATTGGTGATGCTTTGCAGTTGAGCTTACTTTTCGATAATCGAAACATTTTATTTTGAAACGGTAGTACATTGATTCTTGCAGTGTTTTTAATGCTTGGTTTCACACGTTAGAAGCTGAAACCAAATAGAAACTCAATACACCTTGGGCTGCGATTGAGCTGTAAACGAAACATTTGCCTTGGGGTGTAAAAAATGAATTTAGATGCATACGTCTTAACATTTGAATACAAGCATTTCATACTCTGCTCGGATGCGACTGAATGTATGCTACTTACGACGTTACAGCTTCATTCATATTAATTTGCCAACTGTGCCATTCAAAGCTGGTTTTTTCAATGTACAAGATGTC
>NCKU01004605.1:0-11932 GCA_003675995.1 Dinothrombium tinctorium
CAAAATATGCAAAAAAACTAAATGTCACAATAACAAATAAGAATCATTTTTTACTTTTTTCTTGGGTAAGCTTTTGTCGATCATCCTTTAACCAGAAATTGACGCAAAAGTATCATTCAAAACCGTAGCTAATAATTGGTTGAAATTCAAACATCGATTGTTCAGATTTAATATTAGTTTTTAACATCTGATACAAATTTTACATTGAGAACTTTTTAAATAGAAATTTTGTGAATCTTCATTATTTTGATAGCATTTAGAAAAATGTCTGTAATAGTGTTGTTTACAATTGTATAACTTTTGACTGCTTTGAATCGTGCTTCAATTTACATTAAAAAAACTAAAATTTTAAAGCAAAAATGTGAAAACAAATGATTTCACACAATAATAAATCAAAAGTTCTTTTTTTCGGTATATATGCAACTCTTCACTTTAGTTTTTAAATGTGAAATAAACAACCAGTAAGCTTATTTAAGAAATATTGATCATTTTTAAAATGAAGACATCACCTTAAAAATAAAAAATTGAAATATTAATGAAATGCACAAGTTTGGATAAAAATTTACTAGTTCGAGGAGCGAAAACTTTGAATTTATGCATTAAACGAAGTAAAACTTTTATTTACGCACTTGTGGCAAGAACTCGTCTTTTATGACAAAATAAATTTTTATACAATTATGCGTTTATACTAAGTCCAGTTATAATTATTGATAATTGATAATTAATTATCAATATTGTAATGTAATTGTATATATTTAATTGTATTCAATTCATCAATTATTAGTTTTTTACGATGTAAGTTTTCATATAAAAACAATAAAAAATCATAATTTGAGTCTCCTATAGGTATAATAAAAAACGCAGAGTATTTTCTATTTACAATTAAAGGTTCTTAGCCGTTTGGCTCTTTTTTTGCTAAAATTTTGCATATGCATGTTCATAACTCATAAAATACTTTTATGGCATTCATTTTTGCATGGGTAAAAAGTTAAATTGAATGATTGTATAAAGAAAAATTGTTTAAAAAGATAAGACATTAAAGGAAAATTTAAACTTCAAAAGTAAAGATAAGCACAGTGGCCGAGTTATGTCGCGCGTGGATCGGAAACGCTGCATGATAAACCGAGCTCGAAGGGCGAGGGTTCGATTCTAGGATACTTCAACTAGAATTTTGGACGACTAAAATTTTGGAAATTAAAAATTAGAACACTCGCGCAAAATTTTACGCTCATTCCTCGATTTGAACCCGAGCGATTGAAGTATGTTTGATCGACGCTCGACACTACTGAGCCACTGTGCTTATCTATACTGTCATTGTTTATATTTTCTATTTAAATTAAATTTAAAATTCACTTTTAAATTCATAATTAAAAATGCAGTTCATAAACTTCATATATTTCTGATGTGAATTCTTAAGAATTTTCCATTTGGCATGATTTGGTGCAATTTTTGTGATTTTGATTATTCAAAATTGTCAAATTTGGTAATTTTTTGGTGACAATATTTTAAAGAAAAAATATTTATTACGTTATATAAACATTATATCGATACATATTAAAGCATTTTTAAAAAATAAAAGTTTTTGTGTAGCACCAAAACCAATGGTCCTACTATAGAGTATAAAACTTAATTGCATGTTTGACTTATTAAAATAAGCTAAATGTTACGATTTTTGAATGAAAACAATCAAATAAAACCGTAAGTAAAGTAAATAAATCATTAATTTATAATTAAAAGAATAAATCTTTTCGTTAAATATTTATGAAAGTTTTTAAAGTGACATTATAAAATTTGTTAAATGAATTACATTTTATGCAGAAACATACTTTCGCTTTACTTCATTTTAATAAAAAAATAGAATTCATTTCAAAATTTTCGACGTATTTTCCAAAATAAGCACATTTTTTTAACGATTACAACTTTTTAAGAGTGAGAAAATTTTATATTTCACTGAGCAAATGATAGATTTCATTGTTTAACATGAGTTATTCAAAAATATTAATAATTCAGAAATACTTTCTAAAAAATTGACACTATGCTAAAAATAGTTATTTAAACGAAGTGAAATACTTCTCAATTGCAAGTTTTATTACTAAATTAACTTTCTAATGGTGATCAAGGTTAGATTTTTTCTTCATTTTCTCTAAATTTAGGCTTGTCAAAAATCTCAATGCACTCGATTCTAATTTGGATGATTGATGAGATTGTTAATTGAATTAGTGAATATAATACTTTGTTCAAAGAATTGTTATAAATTCATTTAAAAAATGAGAGCAGAATATTTAAATCGAAACAAGCACAATGTATAATTTTATTATTTCTTTAAACATGAATACAAAATGGTTTTATCTTCATTCTTTTTTAGCAACGATTGATTCTTAATTTTTCTAGCTTATTTTTGTTTAATTCCAATCTGAAAAACAGATTCACTCATTCGGTACACTCAACATATTGAAAGCAAGTGAAAACCACTAGCTAACTGAACGCTTGTTTGGAATAATATTCACTTGAAAATTTGATGAAAACGAAATTTGTACTCACATCTATCAGCCAAAAAAATTTACGCCAAAATGAAAGCATTTAATCGTTTTGAACATCAATGTTTTCATGATTAAATGCTTTTCTATGACTACACAATATTTGCCTGAAAAAATAGTTCAAAAGCATTTTGGTTGCATGATCATCTTTACGAAACTACACTGTTTATCTATTTCAACTTTTTCTAAATATGTTTAAGATTAACAGGTAACTAACTCTATATTTCAAAATTCTCTCAATATGTGTCTAAAAAAGGCTCGTTACTTTCAAACGAGTGCATGCCTTGACGAAATCTAACAGATAGTGGGCAAAAAATTATCAAAATTTTAAAACTCGTTATTGATAGTAAAGAAAGTAAAAGAATTTTGAATGCTGTCTTATTCAATTTTTTAAATCTAATAAAGATAACGGAATCTATTTTTTATCTTTCAAAAAGTTTTAATTTAAAAGTTCTTTCTGAAATGCTTTCGATAATATGATTTTATAATTACACAAGACGTGGCCTTGTTGATTTCACATTTCTACCCTTAAGCTTTTTGCTTTTTATAAAGTTTGATGAAATTTGATGAATTTTAAAATAATCCTCGAAGTAGAAGCATAGGTAATGCAGTCTTTTCCATTTAAAACTTGAATTTTCAATTTTAAGAAATATATTAATGTGACCATAAGTGTACTTT
This sequence comes from Dinothrombium tinctorium, assembly GCA_003675995.1. Lineage (NCBI taxonomy): Eukaryota > Metazoa > Arthropoda > Arachnida > Trombidiformes > Trombidiidae > Dinothrombium > Dinothrombium tinctorium. Next base: position 3,216 of record NCKU01004605.1, read on the forward strand.
AAAAGTGTCTAGTCAGCATTTAAAGTTAAGTTTAAAGAGTTTTTCTTTGAATTTCAAGATATTATTAAAATATACAAAATAGTTACAAATAAGTTTTTAGCTTTAATGCTTAAATGTTTTTGGGTTTCTTGTCTTTTTATCGTCATTTTAGTGTCGTTCATGATGGTACATGATCAATTAAGAAACTTTCTACGAACAATTGACAATTTCTAATCGCGTTTTACTATAAATTCAATTCAGGCATTTAGTAACACGCATGAATATTGACTTAATTGATGGTTCACATCTCTTCTTTTTCGAATATGTTCATTGCAATGGCTTTGACACAAGCACATTTCGGACAAATTAATAAGCTATCTTAAAAAATATTTTGAAAATTATTTTGAATATAAGATTTAGCCTATTAATTTTCCTCTAACAAGCTAAGCTCTTGTAAGCTGCATGATATCATTTCAACAAATGTCCAAACTTTAATTAGAAGCAGCATAAGAACCATCATAATAAGTAGTTTTATAGAAATAATTTTTCTGTCAAGTTATGCTTATATTCTCCTAAATTATCTTTATACAATTTGTTACTATAGTTTTTATGTCAATTTCGTGAACATCAGATTCTTTTAGAAGATTAGCAATGATATTATTAAGAGGAGAACTATTGGCCAAAACAAATCTTTTATCGTTTTATTGGTTAGAACATCTGTTTGAGGCAAGCAACTAGACCTTTTACTGACTCGCAGAAGCATTTGTGTCTAGCCGTAAACAATGCAGGCCGAAATACGGATGCGGCATCGTGGCTTGTATTTTACGGACAATTTACAGCAAGAATTGCTTTATTTTTATTTAAATATTGAGAAAAAATAAAAGCAAATTGAATGCTTAACTATCTCATATTTACACAATAAAATGCGTTCAATATTCACTCATTTTATTCATAAATTTTCATTCCACTTTGAAATTTTCTTTTAGGAGTAATTTCATTTGATATTTTAAATTTTCTATGCAAATTTATTAAACATGATTTTCTAAAGCACTTGAAAGACACATGAGAAGATGACAGGTATGCTATCAAATACCTTTCATCTTCATATGTTCTTTTTAAAAGCGTGTTTTCATAAAATCCATACGATGAAAGTTGATTTAGTGAATTTTATGTGTGAAAGTAATGTATTTAAGTGATTCAATACTAATTTTAATAAAACTTACCATGGACATAATTGTTTACTGGTACAATAAGAATCACATCAATTATAGGTGAGAGAAATTAGCGCAAGCGAAGTATTTGCGTGCGAACTTTATAATATGCCTATGGAAAAAATTGTCTTTCAGTTGTGGGCTCGTCATAGTTGTATTCTCTCATTATCGCCGTTCAAAGTGGGAATTCAAAAATCGATTCAAGCTCTAGCATTAAGATTATTGATGATTTCTTTTCATTGTTTCTAACTATGATTTAACAATATGATTAGAAGCTGAAATACTACAAAATTAGCAACGGTTATTGCAAGAAAACGAATTATTGATGATTAAGCAGGACGAATATTTCAACGATAATCCTAACCAAATAATAAACTTAGAGATAAAAATAACAAAGAGCTCGAATACAAAAACAACTTTATCTCGTAGGTTAAAAATTATTTCACATTTTTTAAAATAAAATTCCTCAGTTTTTGCTTTGTGCGCAACAGGTTTTAGATATTTCATCACACCCAAAACGAGCGCAACACTTTCAAACATATAACTTTAAAAATCAACTAATAAAAATTTTTCGATAAAAAATTAAAAAAACTCAAATTCAATTTGCTATTTATGAAGAAAATTTTCCACTTTTCTAAATTAAAAAAAAATAGTAAAAAATTATTCCGAAAAATTTTATTTTTTAGTTACGATTGATTATGACATTTTTAAATTTTATTTTATAATACTCTTTAGCCAAATTAAGCAAAAATCAAGAAACTCGTAAAGAAATCGATGAGTATTTATTGGGTTTTTTTTGAATTATTTGTTCATTTTTCATTAGTTTTGAATTTAGAAAAACTGATAAAATTGCTTTATGAGTAGCAAAATCATTAACATAATGATAATTTAACAAAATGAACTTGGATTTTGATCAAATATTTTTAAAGCTATGAGCGTTTGAATGTGTTGCGCTGATTTTGGGATAAGGTGCATTAGCTTTTTATTATTAAATAGCCAAAACGTGTGTGCCTTTCAAGACCAAAACAAATTTAGTTGAAAAAACAATTTGATTAATCCATTCGAGCTAAAAGAAAAAAGTTAATCCGAAATTTATCGTACCAATTTGGCAAATAGAAAAAAAAAATTGATAAAGTTCTTTCTCTATGACAAGTGAAAGCGTTGAGGTTTTTGTCTCAATAATGTTTCTTTAATAATATTTTACGCAATTGTGATAAAAGTTTAATAAAAAACACGCACCTTAAAACAGATTATTTGCGAAAAACACATTTTAAAGCATAAAGTTAATTGTCAAGCGTTTTGTCTGCTTCGATTTTCAATAAAAACAATTTCAAACTTCGTTAACGTTAAAAAATGATTGACCACTGAAAGAAAGAGAGAATAATGATTCTTCACGACAAGATCGAAAGCTTCGAATGAAAAGTTTCGTTTAAATAACAAGCGAAATAAGGCTATACATTTACATGTATACAATAAAATCGCATTTGAAAAAGAAGGAGAAGCAAGCTTCCAAAAGCTGCGTTGCTTATTATCTTTCATCAACTTTTGTCGCTGCTTTGCTATCGTTGTTAATACTGTTTCCATTTACAGAATTGTTCGTATAGAGATTATTGAATTCGTCTTCCAAAGAGCTTTGATGCCATTGCGATAAGTATGAATGAAACAAGTGGCGAGCTGTTTCGAGCACACTGTTCACATTGTGTTTTCTAACGAGACCATCGAAATACATCGCTATTTCGTTTGCATCCATACGTTTCGCAATGATCGTTTCTCTGTGTTGCAGCAGAAGTGTCAAACACAGGAAGAGCATAAATGCATTGTTCGATCCAAGTTCTGACGGCGAGGGTAGAGTTATTCGCAATTTGGACGAGCAAACTCCGTCAACAATTGAACCTGTCGAAGAAAGAATAAGAAGTGATGAACAGGAGGAGGAGAGTGATTTATTGCCATTTAAGCCGAAGTGGTTCTCTGAAGTGGACGCTGACGCGTAACCGTCGCTGCCTTTCTCTTGCTCTTGAACAAGATTAGCACTTTTCATTGCATAATCGTTATCTTTCAATGAATCATTGCTTTCGCTGCGCGCCAATCCTCGCGGTATCTGCCAATCAGTGGATGCAGCAGTCGGAATGAATTTGTCAACATATTCGCCATTGCAATGAACTATGAATTCTTCCACATCCATACTATTATCATCTTGAGTGCTTCTCTGCCTAAACAACATCGCACGCGTTTTTGATGAAGCCAAGTTCTTTTCTGAAGCTGATTCGGTATTATGATTGTTGCTATCCACACTTTCTACAGAGCCAACCGAATCGAAACTTTTCAACCGTGGTTTCTCTTCGTCATCTACACTGAATTGCTTATCGATGAATTTCGGCGGAAAATAATATTGTTTATTGTAATCATCTGCTTCTGGAGAATCAATTTCTTTGGAATCATTGCTGAGAATTTTTGGCAAAAATCTGATTGTTCGAACTGGTCGCTGAGTTCCATTCATTTTCGTCGTTTTTTCAGCATTTACAGAAGATAATGTCGCAGTTAATGAACCGTGACCACTGCTGCTGTTCAGAAGCTGATCTAAACTTGTCAGCTTTACTGAATTTTCGAGATCAAATGTTGGAGAGATCAACTCATGGTTCTCTTGATGATGACCGGCATCACTGGAATTAGCATAAATTTTGCCATTTGCGGCTTCCTCTTCTTCCTGCGAATCACTGTATGTCGTCTCAAGACTGGAACTGTTAATTGAAAGTGAGTCAAAATTGCCACGTAACAGAGTGCAATGTTTCGATTCTCCAGGAATAAAACGATATTCTTCGTCGACTAGCAGGAGATCGCTTATCACCAAAGGAGGTATCGAGCTCCAAAGTACTTCCAACATGTGCATGGCATCGTCGAACGCAAACTCTCTTTTCAGTTCAAGCAGAATCCAACGATAACAAAACAGTAATTCGTGAGCATTGTTTTGTTTTAAATAGCTGAAAAATTCGGAATCGTAATACTGAACAAGTTGAGACAGAAGTTGAAATTTTCGCGACATCGCCTCGCCATCGGAACGAAAGTTCTCGCAAAGTCTTTTCATAAGAGCACAAAAACATATGTATGCATGGGACTCGTCTTTCATGGCGTAGAGCAGCGGTGAGGCTAAGTCACTCATTCCCTGACAGTATTTCGCTTTGTGATTTAAGGCAAATGTCGTTAGAATATTGAGTAATGAGGTAACGTTCTTATTATCCTCTCCTGTTCCAGAGAAAAATTGATGTGTGCGATCGGTTCGAAGCACATCTTTCTTGACCTGAAAACAAACAGAGGTTTAATGTTTCCTTCATATGCATTTGATGATCTCATAACGCGATTATTTAATCATCGTTGCTGCCGAGAAGTGTGACTTATCTATAACAATTCTAGGTCAGGAATAAACTAAACTTGTTTTCATTTCCTATTGTTTCTCAATAGAAAATTAGACATAACAACGATATACTTTATAGGAAGTAAGTTAAATCAAAAACGATCATTACCATGCTATAGATGCTTTCGACAGCGGGATCGTTTTGATGAGATTTCCATACGTCTCTCAATTTAAAATAAGTTTCGCTTTTGGCTTTGATATAATCAATACGTTGCTGTCCGCTTAAACCAAACGGATAAACGTTAAGCAGATGCTTCCAAACTGCTTTTCTTAAATTCGGTTCAACTCCGCGACGAAACACAGAAATCCGCAACTCTCTCATCGAGTTTATTCTACCCTCGCCGTCCAAATAATTGTAATATTGCTTTTCGGTTAAAGGACTATTGTTGCTCACTTCATTGACAGACGATCGGTTCTTGTTGGTGAAAGCTTTTGTAACTATCTTCTCCATCTGAAAATTAAAGAAAAAAGTTTATGAGCTTATATTTGGTGTAAATATTGATTAGTATGAATTAAACTGAAAGTTGGATTGTTAAAAAATAGGACAAAACGCTAAACGATAAAAGTATCGGTCAATCGAGAAAACAAAAAATTCATCTTTTGTTCTCATAATCTTCGCAAAAGCGCTTGACTGCTCTATTCCGCTTTTCTCTGCCCTGAATTTCAAACGAAAGCTTCAAATTTAAAAAGAAAGCTAAAATACTTACGCGAGTGAGAAAAGTATTCGCAAGTTGATGAGTTTGAGTTGCTGCCATTTGTGCGGCTTTAGTTACATCGGCTACAGTAATGATATCCCAATCTGGAAGCGCAGTTTGTTTGTCCACCGACATTCTTATTTGCAGAAATGGATGCGAGGAGCTCAGATAAGCTGCATCCAAATCCCAATCGTTTTGCAACGAAACGAAACTGTTTACGTCTCGTCTGTAGTAAGTGAGATTAAAATCTCTGGAAAATAAGTGAGAAGAAAAAGATTAGTGAAAACATTTTTGATCAAACGATCATTAATTCTTGTATCAACTTTTTCGATCTATAAGTTCAGCATTTTCGTACGAAACTGCACAGCGTGAAAGCAGCATTAACAGTGTTTGCGATTTGATTACACGGTGATTACAAAAAATGACAAACAGAAGAACAAAAATAATTCGAAACTTTTGTTGGCAACAAGTGGATCGTACGTTTATGATTGTCTAACAATCTGTTTGCAAGAAGCAAACAGCGAAGCGAGGTGAGGTGACGATCGAAAACGATCACATTTTTATCGAAATTCACTCTCGATAATGTAATTACCTTTTCGAATTGAAAGCCCGAACAATAATCGATTGAAGTGTGGACAAGTCAGTTATTTGAGGATCAATACTAAAGCGTCGAATATTGCATTCATCTTCATCGCTGTACACATTTTGATCGTTTTCATCGACCTAATGGAAAGATGAAATAAGAGTTCGCTCATGAAACCACAAAAATTAATCTTTCGATATTTAAGCTAAAGGATTAAGCATAATCGTATTTACATTAATGCTTATTCACGAAAATAAAAAATCTCTCAGATGAAAAAGAAAATAATACATCAGAGTCGTCATGGCCGGTTTCACTTTTTCAAACCTGTCTCGAACTTTCTGTCCATAAAAGTCTGCTTTAAATTTCATTTGAAGCACAAATTCGGTCAAAGTGGCCGATTGTCTCTGATCGAAAAGATTTTGAATTTTAGAAAGAGTCGAAGAATACGCCCGAAGCTTTATGCAAATTATTTTATTTGTCAAGCAAAATAAAAATTTTCCATTTTGATAAAGTTAAAATTCAATGCTTTTATCTGTTTGCTTATTAGCGAAAATAGTAAATGTCATATCAAACATGAAATATGAATTCTAAAAGTTTAGTTTTACATTGAATAAATGATAAATTCAAGGGAAAGTAGAACTATTTAAATTAAAAAATATATAACCTGTCCAAAAATGGAAAAAATAAAAAAATTTTAGAAGTTATTTAAGCTTGTAAAATTTTTATTTGATGAAAATCAATTATAAACTTATGCTGTAATGTAAGCTTTTTATCTTCTCTGTTTCAAAATAAAAAATAAAACTAGGAAGCAAGAAGATAGAAAATATCACGAATATTATTGTTTATGTTGATTTCAATATAAGTCTCGAGTCGTTTCAATGTTATTAAATAATAAATTGGATAAAAATGAATTTTTGTCCATCTTGTCAGAAAAAACAATGAAAATTCGATTTTGACTGTAGAGATAAGCAATTGATTTGAAAGAAGCTGTAGTACCATTCGCAACATATATGTAGGTATAAATCTAGAAATTAAGTATCTCCTTCTGCTGCAACTACTCCGATCTTTGTCCAAAATTTATTTATCGCAAATATCTATTACATTAAGCAAATTCTATCTTTATAATTCTATTTCCTCTTAAATAAATCTATTAGAAATATGATTAAATAAAATTACGCATTAGCATTAACTGAAAAAATTTTGTGACATTTTTTTAAATGCACGAGATTATTTGTAAATTTATGTAATTTTTGTTCCACCTATGAGTTCAAATTGCTTTTTATTTATTTTCAATTCAGTTCAATTTGCTTTTGTAAATTGGTACATTTCCAAAATCTCATTTCTAACAAAGAAACTATTTTTTAGCCCGATTAAGATTTAAATGAAACTTGGTATGAAGATAGAATTTTAAGTACATTGAGAATTATTCCAATCATAGATGCGAACTTTGTGTGTGAAGCAAGTTATTCGCGTGCAAACTTTAACATTGAGTCTATAGGAAAATTTTTTGTCTTTTTCTATTGCGGAACGAAATTAAAATAAACCGATATCTGGTTTATTTTAAATGTTAAAACTCATCACGTGCTAAATATATTATTTTTATCTCTGCTGTAATTCATGTTAAAAAGCTTAAAAGCAATTTTTTCAGCGCCTTTTTGCAGCATTGTTAGGCAAATAAGATAGAAGTACTTTCATCTAAAACAAACCCAATAAAAATTGGTTGAAATTTCGGTCCGCAATCTAAAAACTAAATTTTTCGTCATAGTTTTAATGTTAAAGTTTGCACACGAATATTCATTTTCAGTTCATGCATCAAGTTCGCGCTTATGATAGGGATAATTCTCAATGCACTCAAAATTCTATCTTCATACCAAGTTTCGTTTAAATCGGCTTAAAAAAGTACTTTCTTTGTAAGCAAAACTCAAGGTGTAAGCGTCATATCTTGTGAAATATGGTAAAAATGAAAGTTATTTTGAGTTACAACTCTAAGTTAACCTTATACTTGTTAGAACTATTCTCTGCAGAAAGTTTCGCAATGATCAAAGCAGATTTTACAACGTGTAAAGCTTTTCAAGAGTAATGCAATGTCTAATATTGCTTTCATGCTTGAATTTATGCTCATACTTACAAGGTAGCGAACGACAATAAAAAGATTCATGAGCATATTTATTTTTGCACGATGAATATTGTAGCTCTATGTTCTTGATTTTTCTCTATCGAATTGCTTTATACAATATAAAAGAAAATCTGCTTACATGCTTACGATTGACGCATTGCACAAGCTGCACGTAAGGTCAGCGCAAATAGTGGATCCAAATTCAAAAGTATCAAAATAGCGATATGCAACATTCCTAAACCATTGAGGAAATCAATGCAAATATGATCAAACGAAAAGCGCAGCTAAAGCAATAAAGCAAAATTAACTGAGATGAAGATAGATGTAACGTTTAAATCGATAATTGGCTCACAAGGAATCTATTTTTTGTGCCCGTTCCCGATTGCAATGAAACTTGGTATGCAGATAGAACTTCGTTAATGTATTAAGAATTACYCCCATCACAGGTGCGAATTTTGCGCGTGAAGCAAGTTATTCGCGTGCAAACTTTAACATTAAGTCTATAGAGAAATTTTTTGCCTTTTCGATTGCGGGCCTAAATCTCAACCGATTCGTTTGTTTTAAATGAAAGTACTATTCAACTTCTATCTTATGAAAGATGTCTCATAATTCTGTATCAAAGCACTGAAAAATTGCTTTTAAGACGTTTTGACATTAATAATTATAGAGATAAAAATAATTATATATAGCACACAATGAGTGTAAACATTTAAAACAAACCGGG
>NCKU01004606.1:0-11930 GCA_003675995.1 Dinothrombium tinctorium
AAAATGTCGCGAAATTCACTGTAAATACTTGAAAAATGATTGCCGAAAAACTTCAAAATTTTATTTATTTATTTATTTTTCGTTAGATTTATTTTATTTTTATTTTTCATTAATGAACAAAAATTTGAAAATGTGGTTTTGTTATGTTTTAACAACAATCGAATACAACTATTTCGAAATGCAAATTTCAAATTCAAATGCTAAATTGTTTATGTTACGCTTGATTGCGTTATTTTATGTAAAATCTTTCTCACGCTTGCATTACAATTTATAACGCGTTTTCGCGGCCCTTAAAAGTTTGCACTTTTTAAGTCTAACGACAGATTTTGTATTAAAGGTGAGAATCCTAAACGTAAATCAAAAATTTGTATGCTTGGCAACTTTTGTTAATCTAATTTCGCAGCCAGTTTATTAAATTCAAATTGCAAGAGATTTCGTTAAATGGCTCAAAGAAATGAAAGCTTTCTAGCTCGTGAATCATTCAAATTTTCTTTTCTTCAGCCATAAGAAGCAAAGAAGTTGAATAGTTCGCTGTTCTGAAGCAAAGTTTTTTTTCGTGAAAGCAAACACTAACCATTGAAAAATTAAAGTTTTGCTTATCAATTAGCTTCAATCTTCATTTTGATATCGCACACTCGTTAAATGAAAGCAATAAAAACGAATTAAAGTTGCATTATGAGAATGGATTCATAAAATTGAATCGATTTTAAACGGATAAAGTGCGACTGAATCTTTACGATCGAAAAAAGGTGAAGAAAATTTTGAACTTCAACTGCTCGCAAAGTTTTGTTTTCTTTTCTCGTTGAAATGTTCAAAAAAGGACGCAAAGCGATGAAGTCGCGATAGGAAAAATTGATATGCGGAACGCAATGAGTGAGTTAGAAGAAGAAAGCAGTCGAAATCGAGACGAAGCTTATAAGTGCGAAAGCTAAAAGAGCGAAAATAAGGTGAAAAGGTGATTGAATGCGGAGTAAGCAATGAGATTGATAAAGAAGAAAATTTAGTTTCTTGAATATCGACACAATGAACTTAATTGAAAAGCGAATGAAAGCGCAACGATTGCGAACTCCGAGTGGAGTTTTTCAATGCATCGCTTTTTTTCGCTCGAATTTCACCAACGTTGAGTTTGTATTCGATGCGTGACAGTGAATTTCAATTGAAAATGCTCGGCGTTATTGTAGTCGTAAGTCTTAACTTACGACTCCAGCCTTCTTCTATTTTAAAATTCGTGTTTACACTTCGTAAAATGACTTGTTACATCTGTCGTGTCGAAAATGTGAATCCGGAGAATTATCATATCGGTGAAGCGAACAGTAAGAATGCTTAAATATTCTGGCAAGTGCTTCGAGGTGCCGATTAAGGCAAATTTTGCAAATCGCTCATCCCATTCAATTTGATCGCAGTTAAATTCTTAAATTCTCAATTAAAAGAAATACACTAGAGTTTCAAGAGCTCAAATCAAAGATTAAAACTGAAAATGTCAATTAAATAAAGAAAGCGTTCAATAAATTTCTGTAGCTACCTACTTTAATAAGAAAAAATTTTTCAATTGGCAACCAGCGTTGGGCTAAATTAGTATAGAGCGAAATAAACTTTTTCTAGAAATGAGATTTCCGCAAGTTTCGAGTGTGAAACATCTGATAATAAAGCATGTGACAGCAAACATCTGATAGATAATTCAAAAAATTTAAAATGTAAAATTTAAAAGAGCAATTTATTTAAAACTGTCTATCAATTTCCTAAAGTTTAATGAATTTCTAATTTTTATGACAGTTCTCGATGGCACAGAATTTCGAATTGATTATTTTTATCTTGAATTTCGAGATACCATTTTCAGCTTTTAATTTTGATAATCTATCTTAAAACCACGTAATGAAGTATTTGAACAAAATTTTTTTAAAATCAATTTGAAAATCGTCATTATTACGTAAATTGTAGTGATGAGTTTCGCTTTTTGTTTAAGTCGAGTAGTCGAATAATTTGGTTTTATAAATAAAAAAGCTTTCATTCCTCTTTCGAAGAGTTGGTTTGTGCCTCTTTCTCTCTCTTTCTCTCTCTTCTTCACCACAAAACAAAAATGGACCATAAAAAGTAAGTCCATTCCTTTTACCATGCGTATAGCGCTAGCGTCCGCCGCTCGTCCCTGCTATTGGTATTCCTTAACAATGATTAACAATAGAAGTTTTATATTTATCTCATTTTTCTTTTCTTGATAAGTTTCTCGACTAAATATTTGAAGTTTTTTTTTGTTTAAAGCTTTTAAATCGAGCTTTTTAAAACTTAATGATTATCTTTTGGGAGCGCAAAGTCGACAACTTTGATTCTAAATACATTATTTGGAGAAAATAAGCTGATTTCAGCTGCCAACCTCATCTTTAGAAAACGATAGTGAAAACGTTTTAATAAGAGAAACAAAAATATTTGATCGTTTTATTCTCTTTTGATAATCAATTAAAAAATGTGTCTCTTTATTTTTGTACGAGCACTGCAAAATCTCTTTAGACAAGCTTTTTAATGTAAACCTCTTGTAAGTAAAAGCCTTCGTGAAATAAAGAGCTCCACTGGTCCATAGGAAAAAGTGTAACTTAAAACTCTTTTCAAATTTTTTACTTTATCTTTACCTTCAACTTTATTATTTTTGCTACATATAAAGTAAAAAATTGAACATATCGAGTTGTCAGGTAAATATTACTCAAGATTTGTCAAATTTTTTCATTTCTTTTATAAAATCTAATGTTTCTATGAGTTAAAAGTCTTATTTTAAATTTAATTAAAAAGGCGATCGAAGATTTTTTTATTAAGCTTTTGATAATTCTTGTGAATTGTTGAATTAATAAAATTTATAAAGATGGAAAAAAACATTTCTGACCATTTTATAAGGTATTAGCGATTTGTAAAATTTAAAACTTAGTTTTTAAAATGCTTTACTAAATTGTTAAATACGCTGATATGCTTTGTTTTCTTGAGTTTTTTACAGTCCTTAATTGATAAACTGTTTTCTTGCTTCTTCCTTTCTTTTTAAATTTTTTTCTGATAAATAAATGTTTAATTGAAGCGATTTATTACGAAAGGTGTACCCGACAATATATATTTACATTGTCGGACAAGCCCTTCCTTAATAAATCTACTTAATTGCTGTGCATGATTTTTATTTTGTATAAATAAGCAGTCTACGAGTGAAATAAATATCAGCAAAATATTTTTCCGACTTTATGGATGAAATGAATAGACCTAAAATAAATTCTTTTAATCAGAAAACAGCGTTGAATTAACTTCCTCATAGCGACTTGTGAATTTCTATTAATTAAATCTTTTTGATTATTTTTAAAAAAATTTTTAATTTTGAGAATCAACATATTTTGTATAAAGTTTTTCATTTTTTAAATTAAATATAAATTTGCTCAATCAATTAATTAACTGTGCAACAGCTCTCATTTATAAATAATATTCAAATAGATAGAAATTTAATTTAAAAAAAAGATAAAATTGAAAATTAACAACATTTACTATTATGAATTATACTTGTTCACTCAAAAGTTTGCATAGAATGAAACAAATAAAAATGGTTGCCCGATTACATAAATAGATTAAAGCAATTCAATAATTCATCACACGTTTAAGTTTTTATCGTTATTACAGCAATTTCTCTCTTTTTTAAGTTTTCATATAAAATAATTTCTAAAAACAGATGTTCACATAGCTTTGCCCATACACAATGATAAAGTTCTCAAACTCCACTGACCATTTAGAGAATTAAGCAATTTCTTTTCTTTTTCATTCGAGATAGCATAATGAATTCAAGTAAGGCAGAAAATGAGAAAACAAAATTTGACGAAAGCTTTTGATTACTTTATGCACGTATTTATATGCTTGTATTGATTCTGTATGCTGTATTGTATTGATTTAAAAGCACTTTGCAGAATAGGCCAAAAAGTAACTTCAAATTAATCGGACAAAAGAATAACTAACAAACATCCGGAAAGCTGCTAAAGCAGCGAAATTTTGCACTTTTCTCAATCGTGCATATTAATTACTTACAATAACCATTCTTATGTCGCCAAAATGCGATTTGCAAAGCGCGCAATAAATTTTAGTACAAATATGCAAAAGAGCGTTCTTTCACTCAAATATTGATTGAGCTCAAATTAACGAGATGTTAACGCGAACCAAAAGTTTCTATTCGCGCCGTCATAATTAAACCGAATCCTTATTCTCTGTTATCTTTAATTGCGTAAGACTAATGAAAGTGAATTGTGTTCAGCACGTAGCACAGATTAAAGAAAACAACGCCAAACTTTGCACTTTGCCGTAGTTTTAAAAAGTTTTTCAAGTTTGAGTATTGAGTAATGATTCGAAAATAAGAGCTAAGAGCTTAAATTGAAATTGAGATCTCGCTGCAAATGCGAATCCATTAAAAGCATTTTTGATGAAGAAGAGCAAATGATGATTAAAAAGCATTTTTAATATCATTTTCGACTGTATTCAGTTTCAAATTGAAAGTAGGACAATTGTTTTGAATTAAAAAAGTTTTTGCTTCGCTTCGCTTTGCTTTCTCTCTCGCACTCACTTTATGAAAGTAAATGTCGAAATTGATCGCGATTAATAATGATCGATTCTATTTTAAATTATAATTTATTTTTAAGCATATTTTAACGATAAACTCAAAATATGGAAATCGAAACGCTAGCAACGCATGCAACGACGCGATATTTGCTTGAAAAGCGACTCGAAGCATATTTAAATTTTGCGATTTATCTTAATTACACGTGAACTTTAATATCAATTTGATGTCATAAAAAAATGATTGATGAAAAAATAACACAAATTGCTTCGTCTCAATTTTATTTTTCACTTTCAAAGCTTTCGCTAGTTGAGTCTAAAAATTCATTGCAATAAATTCAATTCATGATGCGAAGAAAAACGTTTGCTTTTCTTGCAAATCACGCTCGAGATGATCGAAAAAGACGCTTCTTTTCGACCAAATCATCGAAAAGCACGACAAGCAACGCAACAGATTTATTTGCCGCTGTCTAATTATCTATATATCGTTTAATTTTTCCTCTTTCGCTTCCAATAAATAGCATTGATTTCGAAACGGCAAAGATGCGAAAAGAAAAGAAAAGAAAAGACTTAGTCCAATTCGTTTTTCTTCGCTTCTTTCTTCTTTTGCGCAAAACTCGAACTCGAACGTCGAATTTTCGGAACACATACAAACTTTAGATTCTTTTCGAATGCGAACGTGAAGCTAATTTAACCATTTTCAATTATGTGAAAACGTTTAAAGCTTTAAGTTAAATTAAATTTAAGATGTGAAGATGCGACTTCCATTCAAAGTACTTAAAAACAGCGATACTGACGCACAAACACCAAGCGAATCACTCTTTTCTTTCTCTTTCGTCTCAGTTTAAGTGAAAAGCAAATTTTTTTTTAAAAAAATGTTTGTTTAGCGGCGAGTATTTTTTGATCGATTTCTATAAAATTAATGGCAAATCACTCGCCAGCCGCTTCCTGACCACTATTCACTTGACTTTTCTTCAACGCGAACGAAAAGTTTCGATTAAGCCGTGAAAATGCGACCGAGAAAAGTTAGTTGAAACTCGATTCGCGAACAATCTTTCGCTACAAGTATTGATCGCAAACTTCGATGGACAGAGCGCGAGGAAGCATGTACAGTGAACAACACACAGTTTATACATACACTAGAGTTTAACAAGCTTCGCGTTCATTTCGAAACATTTTATGGAAAAGGAAGCGAAACATAATTTATTTGCATAATCAATGAAAATCAAATTTGGCCGCTTTTTGTCCGTTTAGTCGAACATATTTTTTTGCTACTTAATTAAAAACGCATCTTCTGCTGCTTCGCTATACTCGAATTCCCGCGACACATGAGACAATGTGCGCAGCAGAAGCTCGCGTTATTTTTTTATTGCTTCTATTAAATGCGACCAGCATTTGGCTTTTAATTGACAGCCGTCTACACGAGTGAAGCGAACGTATTCGTGCTCGCGATGTGTAGACGTTCGCTAGCGGTGAGATGCGAGAGCAGCATTTTCAACTTGTCGCCGATTGTGAGGCAATGGAAACAAACCGAATGAAGCAAAGAGTGCGCAGGAATAGAGAGAGTTTTAGGTGCACACGAATAGCGGAGAGCTGAAAAGAGAGCAGAAAGAGTAGTGCGATGCATTTCTTGCCTCGGCTTTTGTGCGCAGCCAAAAACAATATTGCATCTGTTCTCAAACTGCTGGATTCGTCTTCTTACAGACTCGCTCCGCAAACTTTCAACAGATTATCAGTACTCAGGCAAACATCACATAAAGCGATGCTTCCGTTCGCAGCAATCAAAACTCGCTCTCTATTCGCGTTGCTTTCGACCGCAGTGATACGCGCCCATATCTTTCGCTCTTAAGTCTACATCGAAAACTTAACAAATTCATTTTTTTCTTCTTTCGCCGAATGTGTTTGAAATGTGAACGAACATCGAAAGTAAGTAGCCATTTTTTTCATTATTTAAATCGACGATTGTACTTCGTATTCGAATCATTCGCAAACGAGAAACACGTTAACTAAAACAAAATGTGCAAATCGACTGTTTGAAAAATGTTCATAATATTGTTTTGAGATTATTAAGTTGATATCATTATAATCTCTGCGAGAAACTGTCGTTCTTCGAAGCAACGAGATACGATTTTAGGCGCAATTGGGTGTTTCAAGTTTGCGTTGCACTGCTTCGATCATTTTTTCCGCTTTTTAATTTGAGACGCAATAATGAAGTGAAGCAGAGAGGTTGACAATCGCGTCGAACGCTGAACTTCTTCGAAGCATATTTTTTAGCTCTTTGAAATGCAAATTATGTAAGAAAGCGGAGAAAGAAGAGGTAAAAAGTGAGCGTAGTTTAACTTTTTTTTGCAAAACTGTCTGTTTTTATCGAAATGAAAATCTATTTCATTGAATATAAGCTGAAAATGCATTTTCGAGTCTGTTTTAGTGTCGTGCTGATTTCTTTCACTTCGTAAATGGCACTCGGAGAAATGCGATTACAAACTTCTTTTTTTATTTTTATGTAACGCAGTAAACGCGCGAGTAAATATTGTTCAAACGTCGGTTAATTAGTCGACGCGAACGCGAAAAGGTTTCGGCTTAGTCTACCGCGCTGCGATAGAGTGAAAGAAATTAAAAATTGTTCGCGTTCGAAGTGTTTTCTTAAAGTTGTCGCTGGCAAACAGTGGCATTGCTTCATATTGATTTTACTTTTGCAAAATGAATGCTTTTCTAACGCAAGAAAAGTTTCGAATTTTTCGATGTATATTAGCATTTTCGGAAACAAGAGCGCATTTCGCAGCGAATCATTGCACTCGATGTTCGAACACACAAACTCACATCACGATGATTTGCAACATGCTGCGAATTTTCAACGTGATTTTTTTTTTTTTTTGCTCGCAAAGTACAATGTACACTGTGTGTATGCATACAAAATAAGACTGACGGTGACGTTTAATCAAATTGAGTTGCACTTGAATCAAATTTCTACGCTTTGCGATCGCTCGAGTTTTAGTTTTCTCTGCACTTGAATCGCTTTCTATGCTTTTTGATTTTTTTATTATTATTTCGCCACCGCTCAGCTTCTTAACTTTAAATATATACAAGTTTCACTTGAATAAAGTTTCCAAAAAGAACTCATTCAATGTGTTTGCAAAATTAAATAACGAAACGAATCGTAATGATAAACGAAAAAAACTGTCTAAATTCAAATCGATTTTCTGCAAAAATTTTGAAGCAAATCATTGTTCGAAGACGAATTTTTTTTTCCGAAATAAAAATCCAACTGAATGATTTTTAAATTCAGACAGAAATAATGGGCAATAAACTCTTCGTTATGTATACGAAGTATTTTTTGATGTTCAACTGCTTTCGACTAACCTGAAGACATTTGTTGCAATATTATTCTCGCTTAAAGCAAACTCTACTTTTCAATTTCAAATTTGAATATAAATTAGTAGAAGTTTTCGGGGCAAAAGTGAAGATCGACTGCATTTATTTCGAAATGAATAGAAGATAAATTTGCGTGTCCGTATGCGTAAAAATGCATTCGCCGAGAGAGTAACTCTATTTGCATTGAAACACAAATTCGGAGGCAGAAATTAACATTTTAATGAATTGGTGCAAAAGCATTGCCTTTTAAAACAGTGCGGAAGGCAGTATGTTCAATGCAAACATCTCTTGATTTAGTGTTCGCTTCGCAAAGTTCTTTTTCTGCTCAAATGTTATCCAATAAACAATTCTTTATTGGCAGTGTACGCAGATGATCACGTTTTAGTTGTAAACACATTTATGCAAAGCTCAAGTCATTATGTAAAATTGTTGAAGCGATAAATCTTTCTTTCAGACAAAAAGTAAAATTTTCTTTCAAGTATTCACTTTAAAACCCCATTTCCCTAAATATTTTAATTTTTACGATGATCAAACGTATTTTCATCAATATAAGTAAAAACCTAGAGTCAAAAGTATTTTTTCAATTTTTCAAAATGATAGCTCTTCGATGCTAAATTTAGGCTATTTTAAACATAGAAATTGAAAACAACGTAAGATTTAAAGACTTTGACAACTTCTTAAAATAAGCAAATAAAAATCGTTTACGAGTGGACAGGAATTAAAGTTTTTGGAGGCTTATTTATTTTTAAATATGAGTAAGCAAAGTGGAGTAAAGTAAAAAATGAGCGGAAAAGAATGTTTCAATTTACGATATACTCTAAGGAATCACATTTTTGCTTTGCTCCCGTAAAGCCACTTCTCCGCTGAACTTCTATTTTTTTCCAACAAAACTTCAATTTTGAAACAAAAAACCATTTCGCATTCATACAAAACTGTCAAACACAATGCAATCTTTGACACTTGAAACCATTGAATGATCAAATTTTTGACATTTTTTTCTCCTAGCAAAATAAAAATCATAAGGTACTACGCTTATAATTTATGTTTCGATTACCGCAACTGCGTTGCTGCTTTTATTAGCTGTTAATTACTGCGATCTATGCTCTTTGCTTTAGATTAAGAGAAGCAATTTCTTTAGAAATTTGCGATAAATAAAATTGTTTAAAATATTTAGAGTTATTCACTTAAAATTTAAAAAATTTATGATTCAAAAATAAGCTTTGTTTTGAACAACATCTTTGCAAATCCATTTTTAGCTGCTTTCCATCTGCAGTGAGCAACTTTTCCTGGTTTGAAAAGCGCAAAACTTAATGCTAAAATTTACACATCGAGAAATATTTATGATCAAAGAACAACTTCGAGAATGTTGCTATCTCTCAATTTTTCATTGCTTGAGGACGGCTTCGTGAGTGTATACTATCGAAATACAGTGCCAGTTCTCCTCTTTACAAGAGAATGTTGCAAAAATGAAAAGGAAATAACAAAAGCATCTAACTTTCAAAGCTCGTGTATTCTTCTATCAAAATCAAGCGCCTGCATACCCAAGTTTAACCATTTGTTCAACAAAATCTATTAAAATTTCATTTTTAACTGAAGATTTAGTTTGGACTGAATTTAAATTTAATTTCTTGAATAGTGTGAATACGAATGAAAACATATCAAAACATTTTGAAAAAAATGTTTTTCATGGTAAACTCGTCGAAACGAATTGCAATCATCGCAACGTTTTTCGCCTTAACATTTTTCGAGAATTTATGTGAAGCAAGGTTCGGCTGCCCACTGAAAAGTTTGATCAAGCCTTGTACCTGTCAAGAAAAGACTAAAGGATTGGACATTTCTTGCGAAGGTATTGAGGTGTCATTGTTTCGTAAGCTTGATTTTGATTCTCTGTAATAATTTTCTCATAAATTTTTTTTCGCCACTCGTTTCTTCGCTTGACTTAAAGCGAATTCGAGAAGAACAGTTACTCAGTGAATACTTTTCTTAATAGTTTCGTTTTTCTTTTCGAAGGTGCAGCTTTAAGTCAACTCAAATCATCCTTTAGCAGTGTGGGGCAGTCAGGTCAAACATTGTCTTACATGCGTCTTCGATTCAATGATATTCCGAAGCTAGAAGACTACTTATTCGAGGGCTTGGATATCAAGCATTTGACCGCACAACGCAGCAACATATCAGACTTAGAAGATAATGCATTCGGCGGACTGGGAGAACATTTGGAGTCATTAGATTTGTCGCAAAACGCTTTAGAAAAGGTCGCATTTATAGCGCTTTCGATGCATGCAACGATGACTTTTAAAGCAAAATTGAATAGATTTACTAAGAAATGTGTATCAAACAATCTGCAATCATATTGTTTGATAAATCCTTTCTTAATAAAACTATTCGATCGTGAAAGTAATTTCTAGATGTATGTACTTGTATAGGTGCCAAGCAAGGCTTTGGAAAAGCTCACCTCTTTGGTTTCGTTAAATTTAAACTTCAATAACATTGAAAGCATTCACGCGGAAGCATTCAAAGGATTAATCTCGCTTTTGCGTCTCTCCATTTACGGAAATAAGATCAAAACGATCGACGTGAACGCATTTTTGGGCATCGGTGGCAACATAACGCGAATAAACTTGGGTGGCAATCTTTTGTTGTCGGTTCCTTCTCCATCACTTGTCAATTTGACTACTTTAAAGGTGATTTTTGCCGCTCTTTAAAGTTCTCTCCTTTTTTTATGTATCACGAAAAATAAATGATTGTTCGCTTCGTTGTGCACAGAGATTGCAACTTCACGAAAATAAAATAAAGGCGATACAAAAGCACGAGTTCAAAGGAATGGTTGCAGCAGATAGTTTAGATATGCTCAATTTGGCGACAAATTTGTTACAAGAATTGCCCGAAAGAGCTTTTCAAAATTTGGGTGCTTTAAACTCGCTTGATTTAGAACAGAACTCAATATCTTACATTCACCAAAACGCATTTGAAGGAATCGAAGGTATGTGCGGTTGTTGATCTACGCGCAATTACTGTTTTTGCTACCAGAAAATCGTTGTAATTGCACTAATTACGGAAATGTGAATAAACTTAGCGTAGAAAACTTTTTGCACGTTGCGTGAATTCAATCTTCCTACTTTATACCTCGCAATCTCCACTCCAAAAATTCAATTTTATTTTCGCTTCGAATTAGTTCTCCAGACAGAGTGTTTAATATTCTACGAACGTATTGCAGATACACTGGAATGGCTTACATTGGGAAGCAATCGCTTATTGAGCATTCCATCGTACGCATTGAGAAATTTGACAAAACTTCGTCAACTTGATATTCGACGCAATAACTTAACCGTGATCACCGAAAATTGTTTAAAACATTTCGGGCGAAATTTAAAATTTTTATACCTTCAAGAAAACAAGTAAGTAAAAGTTTATTTTATTTTATTTTTTTTTTCTATTCTTAAATTTCTCATCACAAATTCTCGAAATATATTTGTGATGAAACAAAAATGTCTGCGCTCAAAAATAGACAAGAATATGAAATTAGGTAACGAAGGAAAAGAAAGTGAAACCAAATCTCGAAACTCATCTAAAGATTGAATTTGAATTTCATTTTCTCTTTTTCTCGTGTTTAGAAAATCGAAATACGGCAAAAATTGAATAGAACTTTATAATTAGAAATAAAATACACAATGTCTGAAGCTTCAAATTATTTTGTTCAAATTTGACTCTGAATTTGTGTTTATTTTCTTGAGTATACAGTACTCCCGTCTACAGAAAAAAGTTTCCTACAGCTAAAAGAACACTTCACTGCATTTAATAAAACGCCACATTGGACATGCTTAATTTTGATTTATTTAAACAAAAACGTGGTTTCAAAGCGGTGTTTCATTTAAATCGTTTTTGTATTAATACCACAGTGTTCAGATACGACGAAAATTATAATTATTGAATTAAAGGCTAAGAATGAATCAATCGTTATGTGATATGCAGTGAAGTATTCATTTAGCTGTAGGAAACTT
>NCKU01004607.1:0-11929 GCA_003675995.1 Dinothrombium tinctorium
TCCATTATGAGGAATATTTCTACCGATCGATATCGAAGGAATGATGAGTGATGATAAGTACAAAATTCAACTTGTTTGTTAAAATTATACTCAAAAGGCGTTAAAATTCATTGTATTGAATTTTTATTTAAATTTTTTCTTCTTTAATAATTTTCTAGTATTCAAACAGAATATCGTTTGATTCCGTTGAGATTTAAAATTAATATTCAGTGATTATTAGTGTTTCACTAAAATTTCCCGAAAGTTGCTGATTTTTCAAAATTTTTAACCAATTTTAAAATTCATATTTTTTAGGATGCAGAAACTTTTTTCGCTAATTCGCTGCGTTTGGAAAGCAGAGCAATAGTGGCACTCAAAATCAAATTCGGTTTCGAATCACAAACTCAGCGTTTGTACTTTTGCTTTGATTTCGTAAACTTTGTAAAATGTGAAAAACTTTGTTTTCTCCCAAATTTCACCTGAAAAATATTTGAAATTCGCGTTTAAATATTCGATTAGCATTCAGCAAACGAAATGTTTGACAGATTTTAATATTGCAACTGTTCATAGCTTCGTAATTAAGTGTCTAAGCAAATTCATTTTCTATGCTGAAATTTCCGAATCTTTCCCAAACATGTGAGCCTCTTATTACTCTGCGATCGTTAGATTTGATCAATTGTTTTGTGCGAGTTTCAAACAAATCCTCTGCATTTTTATTACATTTCAATCTTCATTTACACAAATAAAACACGCTTCGAATGGAACAAATGTAATGAGTTTCATCGATTACAAACTTGAAATGAATTTAAACCATCGATTTATTTTCTTGCGTTTTTATCATTAACAGTAATGAAAGTTTCATCGTTTTATTTGTAATCAAACATAGAAATCTAATAATTGAGAAATTATTTTTGGTTAATATTTGTGACAAGTCTTTAGACTTTGCATCGTGTGCTAACAGGTGAGTTTCGAAAAGCTCTTTTCAAGGAAGCATAACCATCGACTCGCAATCTTCTGGATACTCCCGAGGTTCGAAATGATTCTCCACGTGTATGTGAAAATATCGCTCCATATCTTTCATTGCAGTGTCGAACAATTGCGAGCAAACTGGACACACACGTTGCTTATGCTCCACTTCCAGATGTTCGTTCATCGGCGTCACGTCGCGAAGCGTGCACACCACTTCTTCTTTACATATCGAACACGGCAATGTGACTATTTCCGGGTCATCGTTACTCTCTTTGAGCTCGCTTTCAAGCAAGCTTTTCACTTCTGTCTGCTCCTGGTTCATTTCAGCTGACAAATTCTTTCCACTTTTCGACAAGTATTTCTGCTAAACGGAGGATTAGATTCATTATTTAAATTTTTTGCACACAATCAAACCTCAACTTTACTCTGAAAGCGAGTGAATTTGTTTTCAGCTTTCAACTTTTGCTTGTAAGCTTCTTTATATTCTTCGGCAGCTTTCTCTAATCGATTCTGCATCTCTTCGATCTTTTGCGCGAGGTCAGCTTCAGTATGCTTTGAAGTTTCTTCTTTTTTTGTCATTTCTTCTTTCAATTGGTTCACTTCGAGTTTTAACTCATCGATAGTTTTGATTGATGACTTGAGATGCACTTCTTTCTGTTCCAATTTAGACAACAAATCTCGCCTTTCAGCAGCCAAAATTTTGATTTCTTCCATCAACAACGAGGTATTGCTTTCTCGAGTTTTCAGCATCTCTCTTATGTCTTCCAATTGACTTTTGAGACGCGTATTTTCTATCCTTATTTCATCGTATTTCTCGTTTGATTTCGCCAAATTGAGACACAAATTCTCGCTCTCTTTCTTGAATGTTTCTAAAAGGCGATTGGTTTTCTGCATTTCCGCTTCTTTTTCACGAAGAAGAGAGCGATATTTTACAAGATCTGCACTCAGTGCTTCCAAATCTTCGTTAAGTTTTGCTTCTTTGTTCCGCGAATCTTGCAAGTGCTCATTAGATGCATTTAATTCGGACTGAATTTGTTCAATTTTATGGTCCGCTTGTATTTTTTGCGCTTTCAGCGCATTGTTCTCCTTTTCAATTTCGATCAATTTCTTTTCGAGTGTCCTTTTACTGAATTCAAGCATTCCATTGCTTGTGACCAGCTGCTTTACTCTCTCTTGCATTAAAGCTTGTTCGGAGCGGACGACAACAAACTCGTCTCCATCTTCAGCGACATCGCTTTTGTCGTGGAATTCTACTAAATCATCTTCTGAAGGTCTGAAAATACGAAAGGGGATGCTTGCACCGAAAATATTGCCCTCTTCAGTGACATAACACAATTGGTAGAAATCACCAATTTCCGTCTCTTTCGCAATCACTTCGCTCGTTTTAAACTTCATACGTTTCTCGTCAGGAGAGTGAGGATTTGTTTCGCAAGTCGAACAAAACTTGCTCACGATGCATTCGCTGACGTCTTTCCAACAGACTTTGTAAATTCCAATTTTATCGCCAGGTTTTGGTTCGATGGCTTTGTTTACTAAATAGAAACGGCAGTCAATTTCACCATCAGATGGATAAGATTCCTGGATATCGGTGAAAACAACTCCAGCGTATTCCATTTGAGACATATTGCAGAAATCGAAATTCGGAATTTCACCACTCGAATCTAGCGTAAGTGTTAATTTAGAAGGCAATGAAAGTGTTTCTAATGATTCTAGTGATGACGATAAACAAGTTTCTGGTTGCGTTTCCTCGATCGGAGTGTATTCGTAATTTTTATTGTTGCTCGTTTCTTCAGATTTCAAAGAAGAGCGTTGCATATTATAAAGCAAACCTGAAAGTAAAAGTGAATTGTTAAGAAAACCGTTCCAATTACAATTAAGCAAACACAAAGCAAAAACAAATAATAAAATTTCGAAAAACAATCGAAGGATAAATTTTTAAATGTTGCTAACCGTTCGTTAAATATTCAATTATATTGATATTATCATCACTTTCACCGAGACTAGCCATCATTAATTTAAAATTTCTTTTCAACTCTTTCGCTAGACAAATGTTGTCAACAACACGTCCTGTTAACAAGAAAACGACATTTACGGATTTACGAAGAATACAGATAAACACTGCGCGGATTAATTTGCGCTTAGAAATTCGAAATATTTCCATTGTTTACAGAAACTTAGTAAGAGATTAAAATAAAATCAAAATAGAAAGAATTTGAGACAAGAAATCCGAACAAAAGCAAAAATTAGCTGCGTGAAAGCTCTGCTTTTAAAGTCTTAACCATTCAAAGTTCAAAAGCATTTTCACAGAATTCAATCTCTCTGATAGTTTATTGAACCAAACAGGATTGAAATAATAGCTTTCGGGTCGGTGTCTGAGAAGAACCCGTTCTGGTGTAAAAAAAAAGTGCAAACAGATGTTTATTAAACTGGTAGGGAGGGCAGAGAGAAAGAGACAACTTGTTATATTCGAAGAAACGAATATCTGTTGATTATGCAAAATATTTGGTTGCATTAACATTTCTTGGCAAAGAACACCTTTTTCGGGGAAATTACACTTAAGTTCATTATTGTACCATAAGTTGCAGCGTTGCGTAGTTCGCTTACTTCACTGCTTTTTAACTACTCGAATCTAGAAAACACAATGCCAAATCAACACTGTAAACGCTGCCAAAACCACCATTTCACGAGTGTGAATATTAGGTAATTAAACAAAGTGAGATTAATTGAACACGGAAACCCGGTAAAAAACAACTTAACACAACGAATTGCAAATTATATTAACATCAGTTTATGACTCGTATATAAATCACCTTCAATTCATAAAAAACAATTCATATGGGCAGCAAAAATAAATGAAAAACGAAATCAATAGCGTGCGTTTGAAATCGCGATTAAATGCAACTAATCACCGAAAAGAAATGCGTCGTTAAAAGAAATTAAAGTTAAAAACGAGTGATGTGTTGATAAGCGAATGTAAACGCGAATAAAGCGATTATCGAATTGCTGCTTTATTTGTGTTTATAAATCGAAATGCAAACGTGGAAAATTTTCTTTCCGTTTTCGGACATTGATTAGAAATGAGGGCAAATGCCGAAAATATACACACACGCAAACGAATACACTGTTCGAAGCTAAGAGAGAGAAAGCAAACAAATCGAGTGATTAGAAAAGCGAACTTACATTGTGTTACAAAATACAATCGACGCTTCTTTTCTCATTTAAATTACGCTTCGATTAAAAATGTGAATTTCATGCATTCGAATTGTTTTTGCGTCGAAAAAAAAATTTCTTTTCAACGTTTTTATCGACGCTTTGTTATTGTTGTTTCGCGTTTAATTCGAAAGCCGCCGTTTTTAAAGCCGCCGCCGTCGCTGTCGAAACGCGTGTGGCTTTTGCAAAACTTGACGGCATTTAGTTTTAATTCGTAATTAATTGCGTTTAAGTTTTTAACAATTAATTTAATGCTTTTCGCGTTTTTTTTTAAGATTGTATAATATAGACAACAAAAAAGAGCACTTTTTGTACGATAAATTAAAAACAAAAATAAATAAAACAGTAACTATTTCAATAGTGAAAACTTTCCAAGTGTGAAAGTTGAGTTTGCTCTCTAAAAGTTAAAAAGTTGTGTGAGATCAAAAAACAAGAGGAAATGTTAATTATCACATGATAAAAAATAATTGAGATCATTTTATGATGTTTTCTCGACAACCATTTCAATCATTCGTTGCAGCTTTTCTTCATTTTTCATTATATTCAATTTTGTGATCGAAATTTTCTCCATTTGCTCACTGATCTCGCGATCGATGCTATCCAATTGAGAACGAAATGCGATCACATCATTATCGTTTGTGTCTCGCTCTTGTTCTAGTTTTAACATATTGCTATTATACTCTTCTTCCCACGAATGCAGCTCTCCGACCATCGTGTCAATATCTTCTTGCAAATAATCTAAAACTCTTCCCAACGGATTTGCCAATCGCGTCAATGTTTGAATACTTTCTTTTAATTTTTCAATGTCACGATTTACAAGTTTCCCAACAAAATGTTCATCGTTTGTGTAAACACCAGAATCCTTGTCACCTTCTAGTTCTTTTTTAGTTTCAATTAACTGTTTCACTAGAAGACCTTTTTGATTGTCACCAGATTCATAAGCATTAAGCTTCTCCTGCATCAGATCTTCATTTTCGTCTGTAGCTTTTGCTTCTTGAACAACGTAAATATCATCGTCGTTTTCAGCATCCTTGTCACTTTCTGTAATTAAATTTTCAACAGGTTTTGCTGATAATAATCGATTGCGTTCCTCTTCGTTTTCTTGAGATGCTTGCAATTCATCGACGTCCCGTTTCAAGACAATACGTGGCGGTGCTGCACGCGCTGTTGTTGGACGCGCTGTTGGTAGTCGTGCTGTTAGTGGACGTGCTGTTGGTGGACGCCTGAGAGATGGTTTTTCGGCTTCTTTTTCTTCATTTTGCGGAGTGTTCGACAAACTTTCATGATTCAAATCTAAATCAGCATCTTTTTTAACATCTTCTTGCAATGTTTTCAAAAAGTTATCATTAGCTTTCTTATTTCCATCATCAGCCAACGGTGACAAGTGCTCATTAAATTCATTAACATGATTGTTTTGAACCATAGATGAAATCGGTCGTTCAATTTGACTTTCAGTGATTGGATCTCTCGAAGGCGAACGATTCTTCACGATAAGACTTGTCGCTTCACTGCTGGATATTGAACCCCGCTTTTTGCTCGAATGGTTAGTTCGCTCCTCCGCTGATTTTATTTCTTGTTTCGCGGAGGCCGGCGATGTTTTATTCTGTTTGGTACTCGTGATTTTAGTTGAATTTTTCTGAGGACGGAGTGAAGATTGAGGCAAAGGCGCTGGAAAAAAATTATAATTTTTAGTTAATATGCATAGCGATGAATCGCAAACCTTTTCGTGTCGTGGTTCCACTCGCATTCGTTGTCTGCCGCTTTGCATCGTTGGTTTGAACACGCTTCGCTTCGTTCGCAGGCAAACGACTTCTATCATTCGATTGCCCACGTTTAGCGGCAGCGGCAGTATTCACCACTTTGCTTTTCGCTTTCGACTCAGTTTTAACCGTTAAATTCGTTACGCTTTTATTTTTGGTCGATTTCGCATTTTCGCTACTTTCAACCACTCGCCGACGGCGAACGCTTTCGGCTTTTCCGTTCATTTCGTTTACGGTTTAAAAATTAAAAAGGCGACACGAAAAGTGCGAAAAAAGTAATCGAAAAAAATTATTGACAAAAAGGCGACATTTTGTAAACATCTGTCAGCGTTTAACTCGTAAATAAACGATGAGAAGGCGTAATGTATGAACGTGCCTTTGAACGCGTTGCCAATAGAAACAAGCTACAAATGGGATGAAAGTGGGAAAGCAAAGCGAATGAAAAGCTATTGCATCACGTTTAAAACTTTACAATTGAATACTTTTATGCACAAAGGTGCTATCGGTTTATGTTAAATAAATTTTGAGCTCATATTTTGATTATTTGTTTCGTAGTATCTTATTTTCAATTTAGACAAAACTTAATGTTTATAATAACATAATTTGAAATCATTAGATTTGATTGAAGAAATCTCGAGTTATTTAAAGAAAGTCGATAGCCCTTTTTGCATTAAAAGTATTCAATTATCGGTCCTTTCTCTTTACATTCATTCAGTCATTAGTTTCATAAAAAATCTAATAAAACTTTAATTTTTCTAAGTAAAGCTTTAATTAACTTGAATAAGAAATTATTTCCAACTTGAAATCGAAATTCATTCTAAAAGCTAATCGACAGGCAAAGGATAGAAGCTTTTTAGTGCAACTTAAAGTATTGATTCATTGATATTCTGTTTTTTCCGCTATCTCTGATAGTAGTCAACTTTTCAATTGCTATTTTTTACAAAAGCTTCTCGACTAGACAAAAATTCTCATTTTTACGTGCATGAAACTTGTAAATCGTCATTGTGTATTGGCGAAACTCTTTTGCATTTTATACAGAATCTGACTTATTAATCTGAATTCAACACTTTTAAATATTGACTGGGAAAACAAACCTTTTAATCGCGGCAGAATACAGATAGCTACTTGAAGTACTTTTATACGAATGACAATAGTGTGTGAAGTAGAATACACATACGTTTCGCTTGCAGACCGCTTCATTATCTCAATTGTGCTTTTTAATTTGAAGATTATATAATTTTTATTTAATTAAAGCATTTAAAGATTTACATCGCTCAAAATGAATTAAATTTTAATGACAGCTAAAGTTCACCAATCAATAATTTTCACTCATTACAAAAAATAAAAGTGCTTTGACTCATTGAAACATTAAGCTTGTTAAGAAAACAAAACTTGTGAGCAAGAAAAATCAAGTTCCTCTTTATATTTGAATTACTCTCTTAAAATCTCAACTTTGAATTTTGTTATTTGTGATTGCATATCAATTTCTTGTTTAAAGTTCATGTTTAAATACTCAAATCTTTTATTATAGCAGAAAGTATGAAATCGTTTGTTCGACACTTTTTTAGGCGAATCACTTGTAGATAAAAAAAATTATTTTACTTTCTGCTCTATTTTTAATGGCAAGCTTGTTTTTGATGTCTCACGACTTGAGTAATTTCTTTTTCAAACGTTTCATTCTTTTCCATTCTGTCGAAAATGTAATCATTCAAAGTGATAGGAAATTTGTCAAAAACTTTCGTCTCGTTTCCTCTAAATTTTTGGCAAATAACCGCTAATTTAACCTTGCAACTATAATCGTAAAAATATTCTTTGCCTATGGCAAGGCCAAAACTATTCGAGCAAAGACTTGAGGCAGATGTAGAAATGGCCAAATTTAAATCGTCTTTCTCGTTAGGTTCTCCAGGAAACCAAGCAATGTAATCGATTGATGTTAAATCCAACCAAATGTATCGCAATCTTCCTCTTGCTTTTTGTAAAGCCCCAATCCAATAGTGCCAACCTTCATTCATATTTGAGGCAAGAAATTCGTGTTGCTCTCGCGATCGAACGATAGCTAGTTGAGCATTGTGCATTTTACACAAATCAAAAGCGCGTTGAAGTCCATGGGCTCGAAGAGTAAGCAAATAACAGTGATTTTGAAATTTAACCCATGGTTTAAAGCATCCCATTACGAACATATGCTTTCATATGAATAAAAAATATTTGATTAATTATCATATTATTATAATAAATTTAATTAAATCAAAAAGATAAAATTTGAAAAAAATTAAATTAAACAATAGAGAAAGAAAAGTGACTATGAAAGCTAAAACATTTTAAAAATAAATAAAATAAGAATGGATTACTTACCAAATTTGCAAAAATAATTAAAATAAGCAGCTTTGCTGGTTTCATTATTTTGCCGTAACCAATGATAATTTTATTTTAAAATTTTTTTTATTCATTCAATTTAAATTGAAACTTTAAAAAATTTTAAAATTTCTTGATTAACAATTCGTATCTAAATGACTTATTTAAAAAGATATTTGTTTAAGCTCTTAATTTGTTTTAAAAATTGAAACAATGATTTTTGGCAAAAATTATGCTCACTGAAGTGTTTCGTGTAAACTACGTTCTTGTTATGAGTGTAAACAATGAGTTTTAAAAACGTCAACATTTACTCAAAAATGATAAACAGCAAACTTTGCACATCATCAGCTCATTGTGTGTTTTTGAAAATTCATTGTAAAATAAATATTTCATAAGAATAAAATTATCAAATTTCAACTGAATTTTAATTTTAAATGTTGATAATACGTTTCAGATGAAATTTTTAAATAAATATCGACGTATTCAATGCTTTGAAATCTAATCATTTCAATTTATTTTTAATAAACAAATATCATTTTCATTGAAATTTCAATTTGTTCCTTCACCAAATAAAAATTAACATCGTTAGTTTCACCAATATATGAAAAAGAGATAGACTGGGATTAAACAAGAATATTTAATAAAAACGTAATAAAGTAGCTTTGAAGTTTTCACATTCAAAATCATTCGAATTTGTCAGCATTCGTCGAATCGCTTTTGAAAGGACAATTTTCAAAGTATCGATTTCCATCGAAATAAAAATCGTAGTTGCCTCTCATCAGCGTATCCATTCCATTAACATATTTTTTGATCACTTCATCATTTGGATCGAAAATACGATTTAATTGCTTTCTCAATGAAAAGTAGCTTTGAATTTGCACTCGATTGAAATCATAAGCTCTATCCATAGCTTCTTGCACTTCTATTTTCATTTCGTTTTTTATCACTGCAACCAAATTCAAATGATTACCAGCTCGTGTTTCCTTTTCATAAGAAAAAATATCATTTATCGAGGCGATCACATTCCCGAGAGCATGTACAATATGTTGCATCACCATTTCCTTATGATATGATTGTGGCAAGAATTTTTGCATAGCAAATTCAATCATTAGAATTATCATATCACTCCCAAAGTCGAACCAACGATAAGAAATATACTCAGCCAATGTAGGATTTGTATCATTCACTTTGTGGTTCATTAAAATGTGTACGAAAACGAACCAATTGCGAAGAGCATCGATAAAACGCTTCTGCCATTCATTAGGTGATCGTTGTTTTATCGAATCCCATATTTCGCTGAACAATTCTTCTAATGGCCTCAACAATTCTCCCTCTTTCAGACATAAATTGCCATTCCCAATTTGTAGAACACGCTGACAAGTTTCTTCTCGCTCATTGTGATGCGTTTCCATGTAATCATCGAAAATGAATCCCCACGTGAAATAATTAGCTAAAATTTGAAGAACTTCTTTTGAGGCATAGTGAAATCCACGAGACGCATAAAAAGTGAGTTTTTGCTCGTGAAAATCATTCTTCTTTGCTTCATCGAAAATATTGTATTTATCAAAGAGCAACTCACAATTTTCTTGAATCTCGTCGGCGAATGAATTTAATTTCGACTCGATTGGGATATCCAATTCTTGATAAATAATTTTTGCCATATCGCTTGATTGCTCGCGAACTAGTCTCTTTTACTAAATGAGAAGATTTCATTTATTTTTTCGATTAAAAGTCAGTTTCGGCGAAATTTCTCGATTTCTGCTCATTCAAAATTTATTCAGTATTTTACCGTTTTATTATTTTTTGGCTGCATAAAATTTTATATCTTTAAACTTATCTTGCGAAAACAGCCTCTATAGTATAGATGCTTATCTTTCGAAAACATATGACAGACATAGAAAAAATGGTTTTCTTGCGTTTCCTTCGACTTGATGTCGCGTTATGAAGGATTTTGCGGTTTGCTGTAATTTTTAATTAGATAAATACGAAAAATGGAAGAAATGTGAAAGTTGTACACAAGAATTATCGAAACATTAAACAAAGTTTGCTAAATAAAGTGACCAGAGACAAAATAATCGTTGTATAGTTAATGACAAGATGTTTTGCGATTATTTTAAATACATATAACGGTTTTGTATTTAATAGATACAAATATAAGAAAAAGTTGAGTAAAAATTTTATGCTATTCCCAGAATTAATTGAAATTTTTTTATAAATTTTATGAGAACATGTTTCGATAGAATTAGTAATCAAACCCGAGAAAAAGAAAGATGATCATAAATTTCACTCATAATTTAAATTGAATTTTATTTCCTGAAAGTGGCGTCACCAAAATCATTTTATTGCTATTCAAAAATTAAATGCTCTTTAAGTTCTTCAAAGGAGTGAAAATTTTTAAATGATTTGCCTGAAGAAATTAAAACAAGTGACTGCTTTGAAAGATTTTCTAGTCTTGTGACAAAACACTTTGTGAACTTTTAAATTTTTAAATTTTTATTTTTTTTAAGTTTTTATTTTTATCTAATTTGTTACTCTAATTTTTTTAAAATTATTATTTTAACACTCAGGTCCCCATGTAAGATTAGCAATTTGCTAAATGGGCGTTCCAGACATAATAAAGTTCATTATTATTATTATTATTAAATTCATAATTCAAATTCTAACTTAACGAATTAGTTGAGAATAAATTAAAAAGTGTAATACTGACAAATCATTCGACGACAACATTGATTTCTTTCACATCGAAATTATCTTATTATTGAATTGAGCATATTTTTGCTTAAGTAAATCATTGAAAGCAATGAAAATAGAAATTGAGATTAAAGCTAGAGTTAGAGTAATTGTTGACGAAAACGAATCAAGACTCAATTGCGAAACTTTTTCTTCAGTTTGTTGCTCCTTTCGAAAATAACGCTCTTCGCAATGTTTATCTTTTTGACTAATGACAGTCGAACGAAAAGATTGTAAGTAAAAACGGCCCAATCCAGATTCAGCAATACGATAAGAACTAAAATAGTTTTAAATTTGAATAAAACGCATCGCAGATAAAATACTTACAAGTCTTCATATTTCTTTCCTCCTCTAGCGTAAGCCTTTCGACTGATGTAAATCGTATTGACAACATCGTGACCAGAATTCGTTCTCAAAAATTTTCCTTTTTCTTTGTCGATTACCTCAGTTAATTTTAACTGCTTGAAAAAGGAGCAAAAAGCTGGCTCAATCACGTCGAAAAGCTCTTCGAATGTTGTGAGAACAATTCTGTTTCTGTCTTTAAATCTTTTTAACGCCGTTCTTTCCTCAAAATCGCGATAACTAGTAATTGAATAGCTTCCAAAGTCTCTTTCTGCTCTTTGCCACAATTTTAGATAAATTGCTTGTTTGCTTGCTTTAAATCTCTTGGAGAAAGTCGAAAATGGCTCGAATATAGGACAACGACTTGATTTCTCAACGTCATACCAAGACTCAACTTTCTCATATTCAGATTTAACAGTCATATCAGTGCTGAAATTGCAGCAAAATATTGTGCAAAGCAGAAATGAAAAAATTCCGAATAATGTGAAGAATAACTTTGCTTTGAAATACGTGACGCTTTGAAAGTGTTGTTTCAGCATAACGCACGGAATTGTAAAGAATGTTTGACGAATTTTCAATATTCGAAA
>NCKU01004608.1:0-11929 GCA_003675995.1 Dinothrombium tinctorium
TTTCGAATATTGAAAATTCGTCAAACATTCTTTACAATTCCGTGCGTTATGCTGAAACAACACTTTCAAAGCGTCACGTATTTCAAAGCAAAGTTATTCTTCACATTATTCGGAATTTTTTCATTTCTGCTTTGCACAATATTTTGCTGCAATTTCAGCACTGATATGACTGTTAAATCTGAATATGAGAAAGTTGAGTCTTGGTATGACGTTGAGAAATCAAGTCGTTGTCCTATATTCGAGCCATTTTCGACTTTCTCCAAGAGATTTAAAGCAAGCAAACAAGCAATTTATCTAAAATTGTGGCAAAGAGCAGAAAGAGACTTTGGAAGCTATTCAATTACTAGTTATCGCGATTTTGAGGAAAGAACGGCGTTAAAAAGATTTAAAGACAGAAACAGAATTGTTCTCACAACATTCGAAGAGCTTTTCGACGTGATTGAGCCAGCTTTTTGCTCCTTTTTCAAGCAGTTAAAATTAACTGAGGTAATCGACAAAGAAAAAGGAAAATTTTTGAGAACGAATTCTGGTCACGATGTTGTCAATACGATTTACATCAGTCGAAAGGCTTACGCTAGAGGAGGAAAGAAATATGAAGACTTGTAAGTATTTTATCTGCGATGCGTTTTATTCAAATTTAAAACTATTTTAGTTCTTATCGTATTGCTGAATCTGGATTGGGCCGTTTTTACTTACAATCTTTTC
Source organism: Dinothrombium tinctorium (assembly GCA_003675995.1). Taxonomy (NCBI): domain Eukaryota; kingdom Metazoa; phylum Arthropoda; class Arachnida; order Trombidiformes; family Trombidiidae; genus Dinothrombium; species Dinothrombium tinctorium. The sequence goes on from NCKU01004608.1 coordinate 706, forward strand.
GTTCGACTGTCATTAGTCAAAAAGATAAACATTGCGAAGAGCGTTATTTTCGAAAGGAGCAACAAACTGAAGAAAAAGTTTCGCAATTGAGTCTTGATTCTTTCTCATCAACATTTACTCTCACTCTAGCTTTAATCTCAATTTCTATTTTCATTGCTTTCAATGATTTACTAAAGCAAAAATATGCCAAATTCAATAATAAGATAATTTCGATGTGAAAGAAATCAATGTTGTCGTCGAATGATTTGTCAGTATTACACTTTTTAATTTATTCTCAACTAATTCGTTAAGTTAGAATTTGAATTATGAATTTAATAATAATAATAATAATGAACTTTATTATGTCTGGAACGCCCATTTAGCAAATTGCTAATCTTACATGGGGACCTGAGTGTTAAAATAATAATTTTAAAAAAATTAGAGTAACAAATTAGATAAAAATAAAAACTTAAAAAAAATAAAAATTTAAAAATTTAAAAGTTCACAAAGTGTTTTGTCACAAGACTAGAAAATCTTTCAAAGCAGTCACTTGTTTTAATTTCTTCAGGCAAATCATTTAAAAATTTTCACTCCTTTGAAGAACTTAAAGAGCATTTAATTTTTGAATAGCAATAAAATGATTTTGGTGACGCCACTTTCAGGAAATAAAATTCAATTTAAATTATGAGTGAAATTTATGATCATCTTTCTTTTTCTCGGGTTTGATTACTAATTCTATCGAAACATGTTCTCATAAAATTTATAAAAAAATTTCAATTAATTCTGGGAATAGCATAAAATTTTTACTCAACTTTTTCTTATATTTGTATCTATTAAATACAAAACCGTTATATGTATTTAAAATAATCGCAAAACATCTTGTCATTAACTATACAACGATTATTTTGTCTCTGGTCACTTTATTTAGCAAACTTTGTTTAATGTTTCGATAATTCTTGTGTACAACTTTCACATTTCTTCCATTTTTCGTATTTATCTAATTAAAAATTACAGCAAACCGCAAAATCCTTCATAACGCGACATCAAGTCGAAGGAAACGCAAGAAAACCATTTTTTCTATGTCTGTCATATGTTTTCGAAAGATAAGCATCTATACTATAGAGGCTGTTTTCGCAAGATAAGTTTAAAGATATAAAATTTTATGCAGCCAAAAAATAATAAAACGGTAAAATACTGAATAAATTTTGAATGAGCAGAAATCGAGAAATTTCGCCGAAACTGACTTTTAATCGAAAAAATAAATGAAATCTTCTCATTTAGTAAAAGAGACTAGTTCGCGAGCAATCAAGCGATATGGCAAAAATTATTTATCAAGAATTGGATATCCCAATCGAGTCGAAATTAAATTCATTCGCCGACGAGATTCAAGAAAATTGTGAGTTGCTCTTTGATAAATACAATATTTTCGATGAAGCAAAGAAGAATGATTTTCACGAGCAAAAACTCACTTTTTATGCGTCTCGTGGATTTCACTATGCCTCAAAAGAAGTTCTTCAAATTTTAGCTAATTATTTCACGTGGGGATTCATTTTCGATGATTACATGGAAACGCATCACAATGAGCGAGAAGAAACTTGTCAGCGTGTTCTACAAATTGGGAATGGCAATTTATGTCTGAAAGAGGGAGAATTGTTGAGGCCATTAGAAGAATTGTTCAGCGAAATATGGGATTCGATAAAACAACGATCACCTAATGAATGGCAGAAGCGTTTTATCGATGCTCTTCGCAATTGGTTCGTTTTCGTACACATTTTAATGAACCACAAAGTGAATGATACAAATCCTACATTGGCTGAGTATATTTCTTATCGTTGGTTCGACTTTGGGAGTGATATGATAATTCTAATGATTGAATTTGCTATGCAAAAATTCTTGCCACAATCATATCATAAGGAAATGGTGATGCAACATATTGTACATGCTCTCGGGAATGTGATCGCCTCGATAAATGATATTTTTTCTTATGAAAAGGAAACACGAGCTGGTAATCATTTGAATTTGGTTGCAGTGATAAAAAACGAAATGAAAATAGAAGTGCAAGAAGCTATGGATAGAGCTTATGATTTCAATCGAGTGCAAATTCAAAGCTACTTTTCATTGAGAAAGCAATTAAATCGTATTTTCGATCCAAATGATGAAGTGATCAAAAAATATGTTAATGGAATGGATACGCTGATGAGAGGCAACTACGATTTTTATTTCGATGGAAATCGATACTTTGAAAATTGTCCTTTCAAAAGCGATTCGACGAATGCTGACAAATTCGAATGATTTTGAATGTGAAAACTTCAAAGCTACTTTATTACGTTTTTATTAAATATTCTTGTTTAATCCCAGTCTATCTCTTTTTCATATATTGGTGAAACTAACGATGTTAATTTTTATTTGGTGAAGGAACAAATTGAAATTTCAATGAAAATGATATTTGTTTATTAAAAATAAATTGAAATGATTAGATTTCAAAGCATTGAATACGTCGATATTTATTTAAAAATTTCATCTGAAACGTATTATCAACATTTAAAATTAAAATTCAGTTGAAATTTGATAATTTTATTCTTATGAAATATTTATTTTACAATGAATTTTCAAAAACACACAATGAGCTGATGATGTGCAAAGTTTGCTGTTTATCATTTTTGAGTAAATGTTGACGTTTTTAAAACTCATTGTTTACACTCATAACAAGAACGTAGTTTACACGAAACACTTCAGTGAGCATAATTTTTGCCAAAAATCATTGTTTCAATTTTTAAAACAAATTAAGAGCTTAAACAAATATCTTTTTAAATAAGTCATTTAGATACGAATTGTTAATCAAGAAATTTTAAAATTTTTTAAAGTTTCAATTTAAATTGAATGAATAAAAAAAATTTTAAAATAAAATTATCATTGGTTACGGCAAAATAATGAAACCAGCAAAGCTGCTTATTTTAATTATTTTTGCAAATTTGGTAAGTAATCCATTCTTATTTTATTTATTTTTAAAATGTTTTAGCTTTCATAGTCACTTTTCTTTCTCTATTGTTTAATTTAATTTTTTTCAAATTTTATCTTTTTGATTTAATTAAATTTATTATAATAATATGATAATTAATCAAATATTTTTTATTCATATGAAAGCATATGTTCGTAATGGGATGCTTTAAACCATGGGTTAAATTTCAAAATCACTGTTATTTGCTTACTCTTCGAGCCCATGGACTTCAACGCGCTTTTGATTTGTGTAAAATGCACAATGCTCAACTAGCTATCGTTCGATCGCGAGAGCAACACGAATTTCTTGCCTCAAATATGAATGAAGGTTGGCACTATTGGATTGGGGCTTTACAAAAAGCAAGAGGAAGATTGCGATACATTTGGTTGGATTTAACATCAATCGATTACATTGCTTGGTTTCCTGGAGAACCTAACGAGAAAGACGATTTAAATTTGGCCATTTCTACATCTGCCTCAAGTCTTTGCTCGAATAGTTTTGGCCTTGCCATAGGCAAAGAATATTTTTACGATTATAGTTGCAAGGTTAAATTAGCGGTTATTTGCCAAAAATTTAGAGGAAACGAGACGAAAGTTTTTGACAAATTTCCTATCACTTTGAATGATTACATTTTCGACAGAATGGAAAAGAATGAAACGTTTGAAAAAGAAATTACTCAAGTCGTGAGACATCAAAAACAAGCTTGCCATTAAAAATAGAGCAGAAAGTAAAATAATTTTTTTTATCTACAAGTGATTCGCCTAAAAAAGTGTCGAACAAACGATTTCATACTTTCTGCTATAATAAAAGATTTGAGTATTTAAACATGAACTTTAAACAAGAAATTGATATGCAATCACAAATAACAAAATTCAAAGTTGAGATTTTAAGAGAGTAATTCAAATATAAAGAGGAACTTGATTTTTCTTGCTCACAAGTTTTGTTTTCTTAACAAGCTTAATGTTTCAATGAGTCAAAGCACTTTTATTTTTTGTAATGAGTGAAAATTATTGATTGGTGAACTTTAGCTGTCATTAAAATTTAATTCATTTTGAGCGATGTAAATCTTTAAATGCTTTAATTAAATAAAAATTATATAATCTTCAAATTAAAAAGCACAATTGAGATAATGAAGCGGTCTGCAAGCGAAACGTATGTGTATTCTACTTCACACACTATTGTCATTCGTATAAAAGTACTTCAAGTAGCTATCTGTATTCTGCCGCGATTAAAAGGTTTGTTTTCCCAGTCAATATTTAAAAGTGTTGAATTCAGATTAATAAGTCAGATTCTGTATAAAATGCAAAAGAGTTTCGCCAATACACAATGACGATTTACAAGTTTCATGCACGTAAAAATGAGAATTTTTGTCTAGTCGAGAAGCTTTTGTAAAAAATAGCAATTGAAAAGTTGACTACTATCAGAGATAGCGGAAAAAACAGAATATCAATGAATCAATACTTTAAGTTGCACTAAAAAGCTTCTATCCTTTGCCTGTCGATTAGCTTTTAGAATGAATTTCGATTTCAAGTTGGAAATAATTTCTTATTCAAGTTAATTAAAGCTTTACTTAGAAAAATTAAAGTTTTATTAGATTTTTTATGAAACTAATGACTGAATGAATGTAAAGAGAAAGGACCGATAATTGAATACTTTTAATGCAAAAAGGGCTATCGACTTTCTTTAAATAACTCGAGATTTCTTCAATCAAATCTAATGATTTCAAATTATGTTATTATAAACATTAAGTTTTGTCTAAATTGAAAATAAGATACTACGAAACAAATAATCAAAATATGAGCTCAAAATTTATTTAACATAAACCGATAGCACCTTTGTGCATAAAAGTATTCAATTGTAAAGTTTTAAACGTGATGCAATAGCTTTTCATTCGCTTTGCTTTCCCACTTTCATCCCATTTGTAGCTTGTTTCTATTGGCAACGCGTTCAAAGGCACGTTCATACATTACGCCTTCTCATCGTTTATTTACGAGTTAAACGCTGACAGATGTTTACAAAATGTCGCCTTTTTGTCAATAATTTTTTTCGATTACTTTTTTCGCACTTTTCGTGTCGCCTTTTTAATTTTTAAACCGTAAACGAAATGAACGGAAAAGCCGAAAGCGTTCGCCGTCGGCGAGTGGTTGAAAGTAGCGAAAATGCGAAATCGACCAAAAATAAAAGCGTAACGAATTTAACGGTTAAAACTGAGTCGAAAGCGAAAAGCAAAGTGGTGAATACTGCCGCTGCCGCTAAACGTGGGCAATCGAATGATAGAAGTCGTTTGCCTGCGAACGAAGCGAAGCGTGTTCAAACCAACGATGCAAAGCGGCAGACAACGAATGCGAGTGGAACCACGACACGAAAAGGTTTGCGATTCATCGCTATGCATATTAACTAAAAATTATAATTTTTTTCCAGCGCCTTTGCCTCAATCTTCACTCCGTCCTCAGAAAAATTCAACTAAAATCACGAGTACCAAACAGAATAAAACATCGCCGGCCTCCGCGAAACAAGAAATAAAATCAGCGGAGGAGCGAACTAACCATTCGAGCAAAAAGCGGGGTTCAATATCCAGCAGTGAAGCGACAAGTCTTATCGTGAAGAATCGTTCGCCTTCGAGAGATCCAATCACTGAAAGTCAAATTGAACGACCGATTTCATCTATGGTTCAAAACAATCATGTTAATGAATTTAATGAGCACTTGTCACCGTTGGCTGATGATGGAAATAAGAAAGCTAATGATAACTTTTTGAAAACATTGCAAGAAGATGTTAAAAAAGATGCTGATTTAGATTTGAATCATGAAAGTTTGTCGAACACTCCGCAAAATGAAGAAAAAGAAGCCGAAAAACCATCTCTCAGGCGTCCACCAACAGCACGTCCACTAACAGCACGACTACCAACAGCGCGTCCAACAACAGCGCGTGCAGCACCGCCACGTATTGTCTTGAAACGGGACGTCGATGAATTGCAAGCATCTCAAGAAAACGAAGAGGAACGCAATCGATTATTATCAGCAAAACCTGTTGAAAATTTAATTACAGAAAGTGACAAGGATGCTGAAAACGACGATGATATTTACGTTGTTCAAGAAGCAAAAGCTACAGACGAAAATGAAGATCTGATGCAGGAGAAGCTTAATGCTTATGAATCTGGTGACAATCAAAAAGGTCTTCTAGTGAAACAGTTAATTGAAACTAAAAAAGAACTAGAAGGTGACAAGGATTCTGGTGTTTACACAAACGATGAACATTTTGTTGGGAAACTTGTAAATCGTGACATTGAAAAATTAAAAGAAAGTATTCAAACATTGACGCGATTGGCAAATCCGTTGGGAAGAGTTTTAGATTATTTGCAAGAAGATATTGACACGATGGTCGGAGAGCTGCATTCGTGGGAAGAAGAGTATAATAGCAATATGTTAAAACTAGAACAAGAGCGAGACACAAACGATAATGATGTGATCGCATTTCGTTCTCAATTGGATAGCATCGATCGCGAGATCAGTGAGCAAATGGAGAAAATTTCGATCACAAAATTGAATATAATGAAAAATGAAGAAAAGCTGCAACGAATGATTGAAATGGTTGTCGAGAAAACATCATAAAATGATCTCAATTATTTTTTATCATGTGATAATTAACATTTCCTCTTGTTTTTTGATCTCACACAACTTTTTAACTTTTAGAGAGCAAACTCAACTTTCACACTTGGAAAGTTTTCACTATTGAAATAGTTACTGTTTTATTTATTTTTGTTTTTAATTTATCGTACAAAAAGTGCTCTTTTTTGTTGTCTATATTATACAATCTTAAAAAAAAACGCGAAAAGCATTAAATTAATTGTTAAAAACTTAAACGCAATTAATTACGAATTAAAACTAAATGCCGTCAAGTTTTGCAAAAGCCACACGCGTTTCGACAGCGACGGCGGCGGCTTTAAAAACGGCGGCTTTCGAATTAAACGCGAAACAACAATAACAAAGCGTCGATAAAAACGTTGAAAAGAAATTTTTTTTTCGACGCAAAAACAATTCGAATGCATGAAATTCACATTTTTAATCGAAGCGTAATTTAAATGAGAAAAGAAGCGTCGATTGTATTTTGTAACACAATGTAAGTTCGCTTTTCTAATCACTCGATTTGTTTGCTTTCTCTCTCTTAGCTTCGAACAGTGTATTCGTTTGCGTGTGTGTATATTTTCGGCATTTGCCCTCATTTCTAATCAATGTCCGAAAACGGAAAGAAAATTTTCCACGTTTGCATTTCGATTTATAAACACAAATAAAGCAGCAATTCGATAATCGCTTTATTCGCGTTTACATTCGCTTATCAACACATCACTCGTTTTTAACTTTAATTTCTTTTAACGACGCATTTCTTTTCGGTGATTAGTTGCATTTAATCGCGATTTCAAACGCACGCTATTGATTTCGTTTTTCATTTATTTTTGCTGCCCATATGAATTGTTTTTTATGAATTGAAGGTGATTTATATACGAGTCATAAACTGATGTTAATATAATTTGCAATTCGTTGTGTTAAGTTGTTTTTTACCGGGTTTCCGTGTTCAATTAATCTCACTTTGTTTAATTACCTAATATTCACACTCGTGAAATGGTGGTTTTGGCAGCGTTTACAGTGTTGATTTGGCATTGTGTTTTCTAGATTCGAGTAGTTAAAAAGCAGTGAAGTAAGCGAACTACGCAACGCTGCAACTTATGGTACAATAATGAACTTAAGTGTAATTTCCCCGAAAAAGGTGTTCTTTGCCAAGAAATGTTAATGCAACCAAATATTTTGCATAATCAACAGATATTCGTTTCTTCGAATATAACAAGTTGTCTCTTTCTCTCTGCCCTCCCTACCAGTTTAATAAACATCTGTTTGCACTTTTTTTTTACACCAGAACGGGTTCTTCTCAGACACCGACCCGAAAGCTATTATTTCAATCCTGTTTGGTTCAATAAACTATCAGAGAGATTGAATTCTGTGAAAATGCTTTTGAACTTTGAATGGTTAAGACTTTAAAAGCAGAGCTTTCACGCAGCTAATTTTTGCTTTTGTTCGGATTTCTTGTCTCAAATTCTTTCTATTTTGATTTTATTTTAATCTCTTACTAAGTTTCTGTAAACAATGGAAATATTTCGAATTTCTAAGCGCAAATTAATCCGCGCAGTGTTTATCTGTATTCTTCGTAAATCCGTAAATGTCGTTTTCTTGTTAACAGGACGTGTTGTTGACAACATTTGTCTAGCGAAAGAGTTGAAAAGAAATTTTAAATTAATGATGGCTAGTCTCGGTGAAAGTGATGATAATATCAATATAATTGAATATTTAACGAACGGTTAGCAACATTTAAAAATTTATCCTTCGATTGTTTTTCGAAATTTTATTATTTGTTTTTGCTTTGTGTTTGCTTAATTGTAATTGGAACGGTTTTCTTAACAATTCACTTTTACTTTCAGGTTTGCTTTATAATATGCAACGCTCTTCTTTGAAATCTGAAGAAACGAGCAACAATAAAAATTACGAATACACTCCGATCGAGGAAACGCAACCAGAAACTTGTTTATCGTCATCACTAGAATCATTAGAAACACTTTCATTGCCTTCTAAATTAACACTTACGCTAGATTCGAGTGGTGAAATTCCGAATTTCGATTTCTGCAATATGTCTCAAATGGAATACGCTGGAGTTGTTTTCACCGATATCCAGGAATCTTATCCATCTGATGGTGAAATTGACTGCCGTTTCTATTTAGTAAACAAAGCCATCGAACCAAAACCTGGCGATAAAATTGGAATTTACAAAGTCTGTTGGAAAGACGTCAGCGAATGCATCGTGAGCAAGTTTTGTTCGACTTGCGAAACAAATCCTCACTCTCCTGACGAGAAACGTATGAAGTTTAAAACGAGCGAAGTGATTGCGAAAGAGACGGAAATTGGTGATTTCTACCAATTGTGTTATGTCACTGAAGAGGGCAATATTTTCGGTGCAAGCATCCCCTTTCGTATTTTCAGACCTTCAGAAGATGATTTAGTAGAATTCCACGACAAAAGCGATGTCGCTGAAGATGGAGACGAGTTTGTTGTCGTCCGCTCCGAACAAGCTTTAATGCAAGAGAGAGTAAAGCAGCTGGTCACAAGCAATGGAATGCTTGAATTCAGTAAAAGGACACTCGAAAAGAAATTGATCGAAATTGAAAAGGAGAACAATGCGCTGAAAGCGCAAAAAATACAAGCGGACCATAAAATTGAACAAATTCAGTCCGAATTAAATGCATCTAATGAGCACTTGCAAGATTCGCGGAACAAAGAAGCAAAACTTAACGAAGATTTGGAAGCACTGAGTGCAGATCTTGTAAAATATCGCTCTCTTCTTCGTGAAAAAGAAGCGGAAATGCAGAAAACCAATCGCCTTTTAGAAACATTCAAGAAAGAGAGCGAGAATTTGTGTCTCAATTTGGCGAAATCAAACGAGAAATACGATGAAATAAGGATAGAAAATACGCGTCTCAAAAGTCAATTGGAAGACATAAGAGAGATGCTGAAAACTCGAGAAAGCAATACCTCGTTGTTGATGGAAGAAATCAAAATTTTGGCTGCTGAAAGGCGAGATTTGTTGTCTAAATTGGAACAGAAAGAAGTGCATCTCAAGTCATCAATCAAAACTATCGATGAGTTAAAACTCGAAGTGAACCAATTGAAAGAAGAAATGACAAAAAAAGAAGAAACTTCAAAGCATACTGAAGCTGACCTCGCGCAAAAGATCGAAGAGATGCAGAATCGATTAGAGAAAGCTGCCGAAGAATATAAAGAAGCTTACAAGCAAAAGTTGAAAGCTGAAAACAAATTCACTCGCTTTCAGAGTAAAGTTGAGGTTTGATTGTGTGCAAAAAATTTAAATAATGAATCTAATCCTCCGTTTAGCAGAAATACTTGTCGAAAAGTGGAAAGAATTTGTCAGCTGAAATGAACCAGGAGCAGACAGAAGTGAAAAGCTTGCTTGAAAGCGAGCTCAAAGAGAGTAACGATGACCCGGAAATAGTCACATTGCCGTGTTCGATATGTAAAGAAGAAGTGGTGTGCACGCTTCGCGACGTGACGCCGATGAACGAACATCTGGAAGTGGAGCATAAGCAACGTGTGTGTCCAGTTTGCTCGCAATTGTTCGACACTGCAATGAAAGATATGGAGCGATATTTTCACATACACGTGGAGAATCATTTCGAACCTCGGGAGTATCCAGAAGATTGCGAGTCGATGGTTATGCTTCCTTGAAAAGAGCTTTTCGAAACTCACCTGTTAGCACACGATGCAAAGTCTAAAGACTTGTCACAAATATTAACCAAAAATAATTTCTCAATTATTAGATTTCTATGTTTGATTACAAATAAAACGATGAAACTTTCATTACTGTTAATGATAAAAACGCAAGAAAATAAATCGATGGTTTAAATTCATTTCAAGTTTGTAATCGATGAAACTCATTACATTTGTTCCATTCGAAGCGTGTTTTATTTGTGTAAATGAAGATTGAAATGTAATAAAAATGCAGAGGATTTGTTTGAAACTCGCACAAAACAATTGATCAAATCTAACGATCGCAGAGTAATAAGAGGCTCACATGTTTGGGAAAGATTCGGAAATTTCAGCATAGAAAATGAATTTGCTTAGACACTTAATTACGAAGCTATGAACAGTTGCAATATTAAAATCTGTCAAACATTTCGTTTGCTGAATGCTAATCGAATATTTAAACGCGAATTTCAAATATTTTTCAGGTGAAATTTGGGAGAAAACAAAGTTTTTCACATTTTACAAAGTTTACGAAATCAAAGCAAAAGTACAAACGCTGAGTTTGTGATTCGAAACCGAATTTGATTTTGAGTGCCACTATTGCTCTGCTTTCCAAACGCAGCGAATTAGCGAAAAAAGTTTCTGCATCCTAAAAAATATGAATTTTAAAATTGGTTAAAAATTTTGAAAAATCAGCAACTTTCGGGAAATTTTAGTGAAACACTAATAATCACTGAATATTAATTTTAAATCTCAACGGAATCAAACGATATTCTGTTTGAATACTAGAAAATTATTAAAGAAGAAAAAATTTAAATAAAAATTCAATACAATGAATTTTAACGCCTTTTGAGTATAATTTTAACAAACAAGTTGAATTTTGTACTTATCATCACTCATCATTCCTTCGATATCGATCGGTAGAAATATTCCTCATAATGGA
>NCKU01004609.1:0-11921 GCA_003675995.1 Dinothrombium tinctorium
GTAGCACACAACAATGCAATCTCTCGTGTCGATCTTAACGTTTATTCTTAATTCGTTCGTAAAATAAATCCAAATTTGATATTTAAACATCACAATAAACAGTTTTTAAAGGACAATGTCATTTCCTGAAAATCACTGCACTTCTGGTAAAATATCTTCATCCGAGTATCCCTTCGGTTGCCATTTCACATACGAAAGTATCGCAGAAATAAAAGATTTTCTTCTGTTCTCGATCGGTCTTTTGGTAATTATTGCCATTATTTGCTCTCTTCTCTTTATTTGGACATTTTATGTTTGCGAACAAAAACCTATCGAAACGCAAGAAAGACGTCAACCTTACAAGACACAAAACTCGCCAAAGTTAGAGAAGTGAATTCATTCATCAAATAATAAAAACGTGGCTCATAGAAAGTATAAAAAAATTTTGTTCAGCTTGTCAATTCATTTCATATTATAATAAATAAATGATAAATGACTTCGCAATTTTGGTCGAATTTAACATGAATTTAAAATATGAAAAAGCTAAAAGGCAAATGAATGTAAAAAGTATTCAAGTGATCAATATTTTGAAAAATTAAACTCTTAAAACGATTTGGTTTTATACTTGAAAAGCGGTACTCAGAATTCTGTTTTCTCGTTATTGCGATGTCTGTAGCCAAGAGTTTTTTTTAGCAAACTTTGTAAGCCACATAGAGAAAAAACTATATGATGACTAATAATTGATTGATATCTTCTAGATCAAGCTTCATATATTATGAATATTAAGTTTTGCTTTGATTAAGACTGAAAGAATGTTAAATCAGAAAACCTTTTGCTTTTTTGCCTTATTTTTATATGCAGACTGATTTGATTCATAAAAGATTTACAATGTAACAAGATATATGTGATTAAAACTGCATAAGAGATCTGCTTTCAGTTTTAGCCTTTTAATTTGATAAAATTTTGTAATAAAATGCTTAACTTAATGCCCGAGGTAGAGGTTAGTAAAGGCATTCTTAAGTTTTTCGTGTCACTTTTTTTGCGAAATAAAAAGTTTTTTTTTCCTCTTAAAAATGAAAATGAAATTTTATGGTTATTTCTAAAGATCGAGGTGAGCGTGTTATAAACGCATGTACAGGGTAATAAAAAATGTGTGAATTTTAAATAACATGTCTTTTCAAAACTGCGAATCGCAAAAATGGCAATCTTTACGTAATATTAAACAGTAATGTTGTAGTTTTGTCAATAGGATAACTTTTGCACAAGTGTTATTTACGCAGCGTAATGATAAACATTATAATTGAGAGTCTATTGGGCGATAACAAGACAGATATGTTCTCGCACTTTTGCAGTGACTATACCTGAAAAGAGAACTTTACAAGCATAAAAAAACTACATTCTTTATTTATACTCCCTATCGTTCTTTCTGAACTAAACGACGTCTCAAATTTTCCTGTTTTACCGCTAAAAAAAACCGAAAAAAAATCAGATTTCGATTTCGTATTTTTCATTGAAAGCCATTTTAAAGTGTTTCGAGATAAAACTTAAACTACCTTTTTGAGATAATGTGCAGAATGCTTTTTTCACGCTTTGATATTAAAATTGTGATAACATTAAGATATTACGTACATTAAATGCCATTTAAAAAGGTAATTGTGAGTAGGTGTAAAAAGTAATATTTTCGTCACCCTGTAAAATAATTGCGATTGTATTTGTTTTAAAGCGTTGAATTATTCGAAGAATGAAGCTTAACACTGAAATAAAAATAATTTATTAATTAAAAATATTAACATTACTTAAAGCCATTTTTGACTTAATTTAATTTACTCTTATTCATAAATTTGAAAGCTGTGTGCATAATTGCGAAACAAGAGACAAATGTTTATTTGAAGCGTGAAAAATTGTTGAAAATTTTGAAGCGTTGCGTTAATTTAATTTACGTTTGCTTAATTTGCATTATTTACGGCGAAAACTCGTCGCTTCGCAAAGGTAAAAACACGCTTCAAAAAAGCGATCGAATCGATTTTATAAACCAAGCCGGCGTAAATTAATAGACGACCCCTCAATGATAAAGCAGAGTTGAAGTGAAAATTCGAATCGCTTTCGATTTCGTTTTCACGGAAAAAGCGGAACTCGCATTCATTTTCGCGATTCGCACTCATTTCAATCGTTTTTTAATTGAGGAGTGAAAATGAGTGGTTTGGAAGTGGCGACAAGCGACTCGAATCGGCAAACCGACGAACAGGTATTTTTCGTGTCGATCTATTTTCGCAATGCGTTCGATAAATGTTTCGCGTTGAAATAACGAATTCGTCTCTTTTCGCTTTCAGAGAGCAGAGCGAAATGCGGTCGAAACGCAGCAACAAACAAATACACAGCAGCAGCAACAGAACTCGTTTTGGGGCATCGCACGTGGGTTGATCTTTCGATTCATGATCATTTACTTCATAACGAGTTACTTTCGTCGACCGCAAGAATCGACCCAAACTTCGAAAGGAGCTCCCGCTTTGGTTAAACAATCCTCAAATCTATTTGAGAACGGCACATTAATGGTTTGTTTCTTCTATTTCCAGCATAAATTCGCTTCATTTTTAGTTGTACATTAATCACTTTATCTTCAGATTTAGCCAACACATCATTTTTGTGTTTAACACGATTACAAAAAATGAACGAACAATTTATAATTTTTTATAGTACTATAAAAAAGTGACATAACAAAGTAACAAAATAGAGTGAAAGTAAGAAAATATAACAAAGAAAATTTTAGACAACGACTAAAGCATACTTTCATTTAAAAACGAACTTAATGATGAGAGAATATCTCATAGTCTTGTTAATTTATTTTTTGTCCACGTCAATTGATATGCTAATCAAATTAATCAAAAATAATCTTTTTCGAATATAGAGTAGCAATAAAAAACTCAGAATTGCCGAAACAAAATAAAACGATTCCTAACAACGAGGCACAATGTTATTTATGTATTTTTTATTTAAAAAATTGAGTTTTTTAAATGACTTGCCTAACCTCGAATCTTAAACAACAAAAAAAACACGTTGTCAGAATTAAATGAAGATCAATGAGGATCTTTTCAATGCTTAAAAGGTTTTTATTGAATAGCTGAAGATTGATAAATCTCTGCTTCAAATAGTTTTTTTTTTATATAACAGTGAAGCTGTGAACAGCGAAACGGAACCTCAATTGAATAAATTTATTTCATAAGGGCTTATAGAGTTTTATATTCCATTGTTAGAAAAACCTTTATAAAAGAAATGTATTCAATTATATTTTGTAAATTCATTATTTATTTCATCGTTTTATTCTTTTACAGGATTTATACATTTACGTGTCTGAAAATGAGTTTAAGCCAAACTTTGAAAACCCTAAAGAGTTGATTTGGGTTGAAAAAGGACTTATTTATGGTGATTGGTATGGAGGTCCCAACGGAGACAGTACATACACCAAAGAAACGATAATCGAGACGTCACCGGTAGGCATTTTTAATCGAAATTGATCCGATTCTTTTAATTCTCTTGTGTAATCATTTGTTTCCTAAATTCTTCTGTTCCGTTCTATCGCAACTTCCTTTCTCTAAGTTAAAACAAATTCATTCTGATGTAAATACTTAACAAATTGGTTTTAGCGATAAGCTGTTTCCTCGCGCTTTAATTTTCATTAATTAAATAGGAATTTATTTATGCTCAACTGAATTTAAATACTCTTTTTAATTTCTAGAGACAAGTACTTAGGTTTTAAGTACATATTATATTTCTTAATTTAATTCGAGTTTACTTATCTAAATTCTTCGATTCATTGTTTTTTCTCGGAGAATATATTTAGAAAGTTTACGATTTTTTAGGATTTTATGCCTTGATCTCTATAATTTCACGAGATAGAAGATCATTTGATTTGAATATAACAACTGTCAATGATTCATCCTAAATTTCTTTTTCAAATCTTAATTTTCATAGAATTTTTAATAATTAATTCATCCAACTATTCTGATCACTATCATGATTAATCACGTTTTGATTACTGAAAACTTTTCACAGGTTGTGCAGAACAATGGCAGTTTATGGATACATGTTTATATAGTGAGATCAGATAATTTACTTCATCCTAGTAAATTTCATTTGGAAACGTTTACTATTCATAAACGAAAGCGTCTCAATCGATACAAAAAGAAAAAGTACAAGAAGACACATAATTTAATAACCGGTGAAACATCAAATTCCGAAGAAACTATACGGAAAATGGAGAACAAAGTTACCGAAGAAATAATTTCTCACTGGCATCCAAATTTGACTATTAACATAGTTGATGATCATACTCCTTGGGTACCTGGTCATGTACCACAGCCTCTCGATGAATTTATTGATTTTGAGCCGACAACAGGAAAATATTACCCAATTGTGTACATAAACGATTATTGGAATCTTTTAAGAGACTACCAACCAATAAATGAGACCGTCAAGTAATTGTTCTTTTTTTCTTAAACTTATTATTAATTTTTCATCAAATCTTTCAGATCTTTATCTTTATACCTAACTTTCCATCCTCTCTCAATGTTTCGATTCCAAATGTACACCGCACAAGCAATGAGATCGCGATGGGCCTCAATGTTTGGATCCGATATGATGGAAGAGTCCGAAGAAGAACAAGATTTTGTTAAAGAAGCATTTCTCGAGACATCACCTTATCTTTTAGCGTTGACTGTCATTGTATCAATTACTCATAGCGTTTTCGAGTTTTTGGCATTTAAGAATGGTAAATTTTTGAGTTCTTAGCCACTTGTTTATTGCTTCTTTTAGATATACAATTCTGGAAAAATCGAAGTTCTTTGGAAGGTCTTTCAGTGCGCTCCGTATTCTTCAATGTATTTCAGTCTGTTGTAGTACTTCTTTATGTTCTCGACAACGATACGAATACCATCGTGAAAATTTCTGTCGGAGTTGGACTATTGATTGAGATTTGGAAAATTCATAAAGTGTTAAATATTCAAGTCAATCGGGAACAACGAATGTTTTTTGGTCTCTTACCCAAAGTTGTTATTTCAGACAAAGGGTCTTATGTAGAGTCGTCTACAAAACAATATGATTTGGTAATTTAATTTTTTTTAAGCTTTATTTGATTGAAATCTCTTTGCAGTTGGCTTTCCGTTACTTGTCGTGGGTGTTGTTTCCATTGCTTTTTTGTTATGCGATTTACTCGCTTTTGTATTTAGAACATAAAGGCTTCTATTCATGGGTTCTTAGCATGCTTTATGGATTTTTACTCACATTCGGTACTGTAGCAACGCTTGAACTTTGTCAACAACTATTCTTTCTTCTCAGGATTTATTGTAATGACGCCACAGCTATTCATTAATTACAAGCTTAAGTCAGTCGCTCATTTGCCGTGGAGAATGTTAACTTATAAATTTTTGAATACATTCATCGACGACATTTTCGCATTTGTGATCAAAATGCCGACTATGTATAGACTTGGATGCTTTCGAGATGATATTATATTCCTCATTTATCTTTATCAACGTTGGATTTATCGAGTGGACCCGAAGCGAGTCAACGAATTCGGTGTTTCGGGAGAAGATCTCGACAACGCGGCGCACAGAAATCAAGATGATAGTCAAGATTCTAAGAAAGACAGATAATTTTTATTTAAAGGCAGCTTTATCTAACTTAAAAAGGTTGTTTATGATTTTTTTTTTGATTTATGAATATAATAAAACTTAGAAACATCTTCAGCTATTTGCACATTCATATTTCCAACTAACCATCTTCTCTAGCCATCTAAACTAGTTAACAATTTTCGAAAATTAGGTTTTCCAAATAACCGGCAGAATACCAGATTTATATTTTGGCCTAATCTTTGTCGCAATTTGTTACTCTCTCACTAACCCCAGAGTAAACGATTGAATCAATAAGACAAGTTAAAGCATAATCTCATTTTGAAAGTTTTTGCCAAATTAGCAAGCGTTGTGCTTTCTTTTGCTCCATATTCCAAAATGTGCAATATTTGTGCTTCAAATCGCTCGCTCTTTATATGAATACTTCTCGTTTCCATTTCAGCATATAGAGAAAAAGCGATAAGAACTCACTGCTTAGGGCAAAAAAAAAATTATGGCGTGGAATCAGCGAAAATTTATTTGTGAATGCATGTGAAATGTTGTATTTATTAAATTGTTGAACAGAATCCATGTTTTCAGCCGTCTTATCAAGCAAATTATATTAAAAATTGAGGATTTTCTATCGACGTGAAGCTTGAAACAAGTGCGATTATCTTTGATCAGATGAACCAATTGCGATCCCTTATCTCCATTTACACTCAAATTTCATCGATTAACCACTTTTGCAGAATCATTTAACTGTGTGAGCAGATGGACAAATTATTTCAGCAATTTAGTTTAACGATAGAAGCGATCAATTCTTAAAAGTTTTTACGCGTAAAATTTTTGTATTTTGCGAAAACACTAAAACCGTTCTTAGAGATGATGAAAAGGTTGCAGTTTTGCGCCTTGAAGCTACGAAAAAACAAGTTTTTACTAAGTGCGATATACAATGGAATTTTCAAGAATCTAAGAAAATAAATTTTCCATTTATGACTTTTAAACACATTAAAGGCAAGGAAATATTTACTTTAAATTAACGTGAAAAAGATTTGCTTACTAGTTAGTCACACTCTCGATGCTTTGACTTACTACTGCGTTCGTGCATTCATAAAATATATTTGGTAGGCGAGAGGACTTACTGTAGAATGTTGATTTTTGATTAGTAAGCGTGTTTGAATCAATTTTGACAAGCTCATCAATTTTGTGTCCGTTACACTTCAAAGCTGAGTTTTGTATCAAAAATTGAACAACATAAAAATTGTTAAATCAAAATTTTCGCCAGCTCAGCGGATCTGAAAGCTGTGTTTCCTGAAATATTGAATCTCATTTGCGATGATTGTTTAAAATCTACATTTTACGATCTTTTTAGTTTTTTATTTTAATTACTTTTACACTTGCCCTTATTATGATTAATGAATAGAAACTTTTCTCCACTGGATTCGATAATAAAACCATCGGTTAACTGATCGTGAAAAGTTTAAGATAAATCTGATGTTCGAATAAAATTTTGATTCGCTTCGCGTTTTATATATGCCAATGTTTACGCATATTTCATCAAGCTGTCGTCCTTAAAGCGCTTGCTAAATTCAATAAAATAACTTTCTTTAGAAATCACCTTCGATCTTTTTCTTGAAGCGTTTTTTTATTTGTTTTAAATCATAATCAACACTAGCGCTTTTATATGGTCACAAATTTTAAAATTTCAATTTCAATCAATTTTTTAAGTTTTTTTTGTGGTTTGTCAAAATATTTGATCTTTGGAATATGAAGTAGAATTTCATTTTTTATTTTTATAATTCAATTTGACAATTTTGTCTATAAATTAATTTGAATCGTGTTAAAAGAAAAGAATTTTTAAAATGTTCAAGTAAAGTTACGCGAGATTTTTATAATTTCCAATTCTAATGTCTGGCAGCAACAAATTTGTTGACAACTTCAACTTATTGAATACTTTCAATGAAATCATATACTTGATTAACATCTTTCACGAGTTTTCAAGTGAGCTTTAATTAGTAATTTTCGTAAATACACAAGTAAAACGTAATGCGAAAGCTTCAAATTCATTTTCTCAAAAACATTTTAGCTTTAGCTTAAGCCATTGATTTTAATCATTTTTGGATAGAATTTTAAAGTTGTTGTAAAAACTTTTCTTTAAGCTCGTTAGTTTTGTCAAAAATTTCTTAAAATCTAAATTTATTCCTATTTTCCGTTTCCCTTTAGCTCTTCGAAGAGTGAAAAAAAAGATGAAACATTATGTAAAATGGATACGAACGCTGATAATTTTTGCGATCGCCGCTTTGATTGTAAGTTTCATTCGTTTTCATTTCGAAATTTTAAGTTTGCGTGAAATAGGATTCAACGCTAATGGCAATAATAATCGCACAACTCGATCTAGTTGGAGTTTGCCGTTTATCAATCACTGATCTTGTCATTATTTTATGGATTAGAGGCATCGGAAATTTTCTGGGCACTATAATGAGTTAAATTTCAATTTAACTGAAGCGATATAAACTTACGCGCGTTTTTTTTCTAAAATCAGGCGGTTGGGTGTTTAAAACTTGTGAGAAAATATTCACATTCGGCACTTTGATCATTATCCTCGGAATTGCTCAAGCTTATATCGCAAAAGTGGCAACGTTCGATTCGTTAAAAATTTGCTTATTAGTTGCTGGCTTATGTTGCGGCATTATGGAGCCGGAGAAATACGTTTTTCTCTCGAAAATTTGGAAAGAGAAAAACAATTCGCTGATCAAAGCGATGCCAATTTGTCAATATCTTGCGAGCGCGGTAACTGCACTCGCATTTATTCCGTTTTTATCGAATACCGAAATCGAAGATCAATTTTCAGTGAGCAAGAATGCAAGCTCTTGCTTCGATTATACGTCGGAATCAAAAATCGAAATTCCATTCTTGGTACAAGGAGGGATTGCAATTTGGGTCGGGATTTTATCGATTCTCTTTCAAACGTGGCTTAAATTGAAGGAAAGGAGGAAAATGAGTAGAAAAACGAATGCAAAAGTGAAACAAGTTAAGTCCGAAGAGGAAAGCGCATTGCATGAAGTTAAAGATGAGGACGAGGATAATTTTAACAGAGACTCCGGCGATCAGGTCGACGAGGATACATTAAAACTGTTTGGTGTGCCCAGATTCGTCGCGATAGTTTTGTCTTGTTTTTCTCTACTTATTTTCGGCGCTTTTTGCGATGTATTTTTCAAAATTTTTGTATTTTTTGTGGTCTTTCTTGATTTAAATTTGAAAAAGAGAAGCGCAACATTGCTGATCGCATGCTCTTATCTGTCTGCTTCACTTGGAATTTTAGTATTCGTATTTCTAACTCACTCGCTCTGTAAACCCTCTGTAAAGATATGCTTTCTCACTTCCTTAGTCACTCTCGCGAATGTTATTCTGCTGATATTCGCTAATTCATCCGAATCATTGCTTTGGTCAGGCAGCGTTTTATTGACCTTTTCGCTAATGGCTATTCCGCCCTCGATTTTTAATTTCCTCAAAGAAAACGTTTTCGTCACGAGCTTCATTTATTTGCTCTACTCGTCTTCGCTCGCTTTAGGCTTCATTTGCGGTCTCTCAGTTTTCATTTCGTATTACATTCGACAAACTCCGATGATTTTCATCTACATGACACTTTCATTATCTGTTCCTTGGCTGATCTCAGCCGTTTGCTTGGCTTGTTTCGAACTGAGAAAAAATCGTGAAAATAAACTGTACACATCTGTATTCCAGTTTTTCAACAAAACGAATAATTAAGTTAAGTTAAGTTAAGTTAAGTTTATTTTATTCTTATGAGACAACAGTCCTTAAATTAATCAAAATTCAAAATTAAGCTAATTGGTTGTAAAAATCGCTTCGTAAATCGTCTTTGACGCTTACATAAATAAGTAAAAAATTAAATAACATGACATCAACTTGAGAAAGTCTATTTTCAACGTTGTTTATTGTTCAACTTTAACTGATTACTTCATATAAAAATAGATATTCGGTAATAAATTGAATTGTAAACAAAAATCAATTTTGATTGGATTGATTTTATACGTAGATTTGCATTCTTAATGAGTTTCTCTAATATCTTTTCATGCATAAACGCTTTTAATTATCACTAGTGATGTGAATTTTGGTGCTGAAAAGTATCCAAATTATATGCGTGATTGGTGCTTAAAAAGTGTGAAAATTTGTGCAAAATCTTGTTGCTTGCACTTTAGCATCAATGATAATCACAATACGAAGAGTTAAAATCGTGAATATTCGTACTTTGCCGTTTGTAACTGCAGCAAAGCATAAGCAAACTCGTCTATCGCCAATAAGATAGCAATAATTGTTCAGAAAAACACTGTGCTCAATGCACACAGAGCGCCTATCGCCGAAACTCGCGTGTTCGCAACTTTAATCTTCGCTTTGATCTCATCAGGTTTGGAACAACCACGTTCCTCACATTATCGTACGAGTATTTTCGTTGCTTTATCAGTATTTTGTTAAACTTATTAATTTGTGTGCGCGACAAACACATTTTGTATTTGTGTATTTTGTCAATAAAAGTCATTATTTTAACCATAAAATCGATATATCCAATAGAGCCTGAATTAATGTTACGCTAAGGCCCGATTCGTCATAATTTTGTTCAATTTTTTACATTCCCACGTCAATACAGTCCGCTGTTATCAAATTGATTGTGGAAATTTTTGTTTTAGAAATATACGCGTGGAAGAATGCTTTAGGTTGCTCGCTGACGTTGAGCTTACTCCACAGTTCCTGGAATGCCTATTGTTGTTTCTGGTAGTTATAGCTGTTTTTCGGGCTTGTACAAACGAGTGTGCAAACGGCCCTTAGAGAACTCAATTCTGCGTATTCTTTAAATCTTGGAGAGATCTCAAACAGCTTAAACTTCTCAATAATGTATCGGCATTCGTATTCTTTGTTGTCTCGGGGCTCATCACGTTGTTGAAGAGTAAGGAACTTTCTTTCGTCCGCATTTCTGGCCCTCACCTTAACGAGTGCCGCGACACGGGCAATCTGTTGCTGTTACTGTCGCCAATTAAAGCAAAAGTATTCTTCACCTCTAATTTGTCAAAAACTTTAATAATATTGGTAACAAATTCCCCCACATCTATGCTTTGGAATTTGCACCATTTCGCAAGCAAATTTACGCTCTCTTCAATTATGTGAAATTTATCGGACTCAAATTCTTTTGTACGAAAAGTCTCAATTTCTGTTAAGCAATTTTCCAAAATCTAATCTTTAAAATGAGCCAACATTAAAGTCTGCGCCTTTTCGAGAGTTTTTTCGAAGTTCTGCTTGTGAAAGATTCTTTCACATCGGGGTTCGTAGTAAAAAACCTTTCAATCAATTCGTTTGAATCCTTAATGAATTCATGCAAAAAACATCAAATCAAACAAATTTTGAATGTCGTGGACCTTTTGAATTTTGTTGCGCTTCTGCTCCTCTATTTTTCTGTACAATTTTGCAATGATTCGGTCGTAACAGAATCGAACAACTCTTGAAATTCGACATTTGTAACGTATTTTACAATCATTCGCTTAGGACGCATTAACAAATAGAGGATGAAAGCATTGGGGTCATAAATGGCCATCAACACCCGCCTAACTTGCCAACATTAATACGAATAACACACCACTCGCTGTCGTTGTGCCACTCTTCGATCCCAGGGGCTGCAGGGAGGTCTGCCCGCTGCCGAACTCCGGCATCTCCACCATTTATTGTGTATTTGTATTGTAATGCCTCGAATGACTGCAAATAAACGTAAGTACACGAAAATGAAGAGAGAGAAGATAGAGAAATCCTTTTTTAAGTTTCCATAAAACAACGTTTCTTTTCGTTTTTATTCTCTTTTCTCTTTACCAAAAATACGTCTTTCTTTCACTTTGCCGTAACTGCGCACTATCTCGGGCCCTCTTCACGATGCGCTGCGGCACAGCGCCCGGACCCTGGGACAGTTTAGCGGACGCGACATTTTATTAATGAAAATCTATAAAAAAAACTAAGATTACTAAATAATTAAAAAATTAAATAATATAATAATATTAAATAGATAGTAATCGATAATATTAAAAATAAGATAATCTTTAATATTGTGACAATAAGAAATTAATCTCTACTCATTAAGATAAATATAAGTTCAAGATAAAATGTGTTTACTATGTTCACAGAGAACAAAAGCAGTAATTAATTTTGCTTTTAAATTATCTTGTTTTCAAGTAGAAAAAATAATATAATTAAGTACTACCGATTCAAAATAAAATGTCTCGATTATCGAAAGTGAGCTTAACTGCAAAGCAACTTTTACGAGACGCTCAATTATTGGTG
>NCKU01004610.1:0-11920 GCA_003675995.1 Dinothrombium tinctorium
CGGCATTATCGCTATTAATGGCGTTTCTTTATAAAATATTTTTTAACTTGAGAGAAGTACGCTTAGCTAGCATCTCTCCCTCAATTTTCTCCGGCATAAACATTTTTCAAATCTGTAATCAGTATATTTAACCTGAACTAAAATTAAAAAACTAACTAATATTACAAACTTAATTGTCTTCAACTTTTTCATGCTTTAAAGTTAAATATTTGGTGTTTTTTCCATTTCGCTTTTCACTGAATTTAAACGATTGAAATGCTTTTGTTGAAAAATAGGTTTTTTACTTTGACTTTACTTGAAACTTAAACAAAAAGAAAGTTTTGTATCAAAATAGATTTCAGGAAAATCACTTTGCTCTTGCAACCGATTTAACGGCATTTGCAAAAGAAAGAGATGAAAGTTTCAATGATTTGCATTACTTTAAGAATACTTTTTAAAAATGGCTCCTGTAAGCGATTTTTGTGAATTTTTTTGCAAATTTAAAATTCTATTTAAATTTAAAATTGGAATTTTGATCGTTCTCGCCAAAATAAGAAAAAGTAAAGTTCGATTTATTGCTTCTTAATGACTAAATATTGCTTATAATAAAAATTTTTATTTCTAATATTTCCGGAAAATAAGTAAAAATTTAATTTGCTCAAACTTTCTCTCTCAACTTTTGTACATAAATGTTATTCCCGGGCTAAATTTGTTCAAAATGTTTATATATAATATATTTACAACGATGCGTCTGCTGTACGCGTCAGATTGCTGGTCACAATCTCCAAGCAGAAATAAGGTTTTTTAATTTTCATCTAGATTAATGCTAAACTTATTTTAGTTTACTTTCATCGTTCAATAAATTGCTTCGAAGCAAAGCTAAAATAAATTTTATAAAAATAAATAAACTTTGTAAATTACATTCTTTTAAATATTATCTCACTTACAAAAACGAAAAATCTCATTTACTTTGAATTTATTATTATCTGCAGCACTTATGGTGCATTTGAGAAATAGAACAAAAACGTTTTCTTTTTCGTTCACAATAAGTGCGTTAAGCATTTAGCATTAATGTAAAACAGTGCAAAAAATGTTCAAGCATTAATGAACAATCAGAGTGCTAAAACACAAGAGAAATGCGATAAGTGATAGCAAAACAATTGACTCAAACTTAAATCATCGTGTTGCTCACTCGATACATTAAAAATTTGCAAAACTTCATAAAAATGTTTCTGCTATTTAAATTCAATTCCGATTTAATACGAATAAAAGTGTGAAAATATTTGGCTAGAGCACTACTTAAAATTAAAATTTTTTGCTGAATCAAAATCGTTTTAAATTTACTGTTAAAACGAATAAAATTAAAATAAAGTAACAATAAGTTTCAAAACTAATATAAGTTTAATTGCTAGCTTCAGAATTTATTTCATAATTACCGCTTTAGTATATCTAATGCAATATTTGCTTAGCTTTAGATATTAATTTCATTCACTTTGATCTTATTTCCTTCTTTTTCTCATTAAATTAAGTTTTTTTTCTCTTCAGGTGCACATATTTTGGATACATGCTCTCGTGATACATATGCTTTGGAGCAAACAATGGAGTTCGTGAAATCTTCTTTGACGACGGTTGATCACAATATTGATGATTATCAATGCGATGATAAATCGACGCCGAAACACGTACGCAGAGATCCGGTGGTCGGAGTTATAGGTGCTGCGTCGAGTTCAGTGTCTGTGATGGTTGCGAACATTCTTCGCCTATTTCAGGTAAGCGTAAAAATTCATTTCGATTGCTGTAAGAGTGCTTCTTAATTGCATTGCATTGCAAAAACAAAAGCGTCACTCGTTTAATTGGCAGCGAAAAGAAGTGCAAAAAAAAGATTTCAAAATAAAATTAAAGCCTGTGTACATTAACCAAAAAAAGTAATTAGTTCCGTTCTTGTTCATTCATTACCATCGCTTTTTCAAAACAAGAGAAAAAAGTTTTCCTCTTTAATTACAAATCAAAGAATTAATTTCTTTAATTTTGAAAATGGAAACAATGAAAATCGAAATACTTTCGAATGTAAAATTAATATGCAAATTCCAAAATACTTTTGATAAGCTGCTTTTTATTTTACGAACAGGTGAATAAAATATAATCTATATACGCATAATTAAGTTTAAAGTGTAGCAATTGATAATTTATTTATGAAACAGAAAGTTCGCTGTTATTTTTATTATCTGTTTTCCTCTCACAATCATTTGTCAGATAGAGCAATTTTTGTTGTGAAAACGAATAAATCAGGTTTAATTAATTCGGAAAAATTTCCAATTTAAATTTTACAATAGTTCTTCAAGTTACAGTAAAGGACAAATATTATTCAGTGTCGCTATTTTAAAGGCGAATAGTGTGAAATGGTCTCGCTCTTTTAAAACTGGCGAATTTTTTCCGTCGTATACACAAAAAAATGCCACTTAAAACTTTCACTTCAACTATCAACTTCTTTTTCATTCTTATTTCAATAATTAAGTGAGTTTTATCTTGGAAAACTTTTTTTAGAATCAATAAGTATTTATTTAAGTCGATTCTTTAGAATCAAGCCCTGAACACAGAGATCACGTTGACTGAAACCGAAAATTTCAGTTTTTAAAACCATTTGCACCGAAACATTTTTATGTTAGTTTTTTTTATGATCATCTCTTAGCAAAAAACATTTACAGCGAATTCTTTGCATTTTTTGCCATTCATTTTGAATTATTTTTATTATTTCTTCTATTTTGGTTCCTGTCATAAAAACAAATTCTTTGAATTGTTTATTTGTATCAAAAAGTAAATCTTTGCTTTCGCTATGCGCTATTTTTCCCCGTCTTTCTTTACTAGAGCTTATTAGTTTCGCGATCGAAAGAGATAAAAAAGTCATAATATGTATCAAAAGAATTTTTATGACTTGAAAAATGAATGATGTGTAATTTAGCTTGACAACGTTTCTCATGTAAATTTGAAGAATATTTATAGCTACTGTCAAATTGCTGCTTGTTAACTTGAGATTGATATTTGTGTTTGAAAATAGATTTAAGATAAGCCAAACAAATAATTTCGTAGCTTTTCTTGACTTAATGTTCTTTGATTGCTTAAAACAAGAAATTCTAAAAATTAATTTTAAGAAATAAGTCTTCCTAGCTCGTTTTCCTGTAAGCATTTATGAAAAATTTTCTCTTATTTATTATCAAAATTTCAATCTTTTCAACCAAGCTAAAAGTGCCAAAAATAAAAAAATTCATTTAGTTAAATGTTGCTTTAAAAAAGTTCAAAAAGTTTTGTGTAAAATTTGCAGCTAATTAAAAAATACCTCGAGCAATAAAAGTTAGCTACATTTAAATTTGCAGATATTGCCTTTAAATTTTACACAAAAACTCTTTTTTAAAATTCATTGAAACGAGCTGAAATTGAATTAAAATATTCAAAATTCAACCTCATTTTAATGAACCTCGTATTAACGAACAATTTTTTTTTTGTTTAAAAGTGGCTCATAAAAGATTCTACGTTTACACAAAAGCCACAGCATTCAGAAACGAACAAAAATTAAAAACAATTGAATCAGAGACAAAAAATGAATCTATCGCAAGTAGTTCACTGAGAGTTGATTTTATACCGCTAATATAGCCCATATACCTGGCGAAATTGTTTTGCTATTTTATCCATATAAAATTTAAACATTCAATGAAAATTATCGTAAAGCTTTTCGACAGAAACAGAATATCGAAATCGTTCATCGTGTAGATCATTGGGCGATCATTGATACACAATTCTTTGTTGCCTTAAAAAGAATGGCCGATCAGAATCTACCAATAAGTGATAATGTGTGCAACTGTGCATGAAAGTAGAATAAATCTCATTGCTTTTCGTTTTTCGATCAAAGTCTTATATTCGCTGCTTTCTAAATCAGTCAATAATCTCACTACTCAATGTTGTTAACGTACACATACATCTCTTGGGTTTTCTCGCTTCCTTTTACTTTGCGATAAACTAATAAATTCAATATTTTTCATATACAATTCTTTTACCTTCTGAATTGAATGGGTCTCTCTTTTTCGAATCAAACAGTTCTGCAGTCTTATTTTTGCATCTCATAGATCACAAATTTTTAAATTTTTCAAAATTCGCTCATTGTGATGAGAGCTAAACAAAAATCAACTAAAATTAATGAATATTAACGAGTTTAACTCAAAAAGGAGAAATTCGAATTATACGCCATAAATTTATCTCGTATAAAATTTTATTAAACAAAGGAAATTGTGCTTAAAAAAATATTTTCTTTCTCTTTGAAAGAAACTTTTCGAATCGAAAATTTAATGCAAAATAATTTTTGAAATATTTCCTTAAGCAAAGTTATCTATTAGATTCTCAAACTCAACTTGAAATTTCACGCTAAACGAAGTTAAGCGCTCAAGTAATTTTCGACTAGCTGATAAATGTAATTTAATTTACTTCTCTTGTCTTAGAGTGTTGAATCAATGTGAGTTCAATGTGTGTGTATATGTGTGTTTTGCCATTATCTCAATTATCACACTTATTTTCACTTGACTTCTATCGTAATCAATTCACTTTCCTCTTTACGAGTTAATTGACTTGTTGACGTTTCAATCGGTATAATCTTTCATTTAGCACAATTTTCTCCTTTTGTTCATTTTTTACTTTCCAAACACACTATTTATTTGCATCAACATGTGTGGCTTGTTAAGTATGCAAATTTATGCTTGAACGAGTAAAGCGAGTTTGATGCGATGTACATAAATAAGCGAAATTTTGTGCAAGCCCATATTTTTCTTAAATTAAGTTTGGAGAAAAGTAAACCAAATATGAGGGTAAACATAATTTGATTTCGTTCACTCTTAACCGCATTTGAAAATGGAACAAAACACGAAAAAAATTTTCGAAAACAATGTTTGAACAATGCTTTGTTCTGATAATAAATCAAATAACAATTTTCTTCAGGCTATAGTGATGCATGAACAGATGTTGGTGAGCCTATGTACTGTGATAAGTTCTAATGTATTCGGCGGCTATTGTTTGAGAACTCTATTTTAAAATTGAATAAGTTTCGTCATGTCAAACAAACCAAAACAAATAAACACACCTATGGAGTAAAAACAAGTGAAAATTGATTTTCGCTTTGAAACAAATCGCTTTTTAATTCACCTCCTCTTTTCAGACAAATTCTTTTCTCGTTTCACACTGAAAGCTTCCTATTCCACTACTACTGCTGTTTATCCCAAATTTTGTTTCCAATAATTATTTACGTTCGGT
Organism: Dinothrombium tinctorium; assembly: GCA_003675995.1. NCBI lineage: Eukaryota > Metazoa > Arthropoda > Arachnida > Trombidiformes > Trombidiidae > Dinothrombium > Dinothrombium tinctorium. Next base: position 5,272 of record NCKU01004610.1, read on the forward strand.
TTATTTTTCCGCTTCGCGAAATTCGCCGCTTTACGGGTGCATATTGTTCACAGAGTGAGTGAGAGAGAGAGAGAGAGAGAGAAAATGAAATAGAGTCGCATCTCATTTTCTTGTGCCAGAAATAAAGCAAACACATTGAATTACTCAATTGAAGATGCAATGATGTATCGTGAGACTAGAAAAAAACAAAAGAATCTATTTTCTCTCAACTCACTTATTTCGTTTTCAGTGTTATACGTACTGTTCAATAACGAACAAAGTGGAATTTTTTAAAGTTTATGCTGGATAGAAAATGTGAGAAGAAGCATGTAAATTGCTTCTATTAAACCAGAAAGACTAATAAAAAGCTTAACTCAAATCTTTCATTATGATCGCGAAAGTTTTGATAAAATGATTGCAAAATATTTTAGCTTAAGTGAATTTAATGTTGTGAAGTTAAAAATTGTCTATTTTACAATTCGAATGATAAATGTCAGACTAAGAAAGCTGAGACAAAATTTTATTGTTTACAAATGAGTTTCGAGCGAAGATAATTTAGAAATTCTTATTTAATTTTACCAGTTACATATTTTTGTTTATTTACAAAAAATTCGCACTTGGAACAATCAAGAGAGTAAAGAGCAATGAGACTTCGAATTGAGACAACTTCATTAAAACACTCGAAATTTTCAATTTATCGATCTTAAAATCAATTACTCTTACAGTGTGTCTGGTCTAAAAGTATCTGACTCTGAAAGCTGATTATAGAATGGATCTTTTATGAATTTTTTCAAATTTTAAATTAATATATAAGACATGTTGAAAATTAATATTCAATTGTTTTGCGAAAAATATCGATAAAAAAGCTTTAAAAATATTCACAATTACGCACTTGTAAAAATTAAGATTTAAGCAATTATAAATCAAATTGAAAATAATAATTGAATGAAGTGAGAACAATGTGAAAAACGAGTATTGGTGCATAATTAAAGTTCAAACTTTTATCTTGGTTTATTCTTCTTGTCTTGCCTTCATGTAAAAATCGTTCAAAGCTGCTTCAATTTCAATCAAGTAGACGAGGTAACAGATGTGCTGCTGTGAATTTCGTTGTTATATTCTTTTCCTTCGAATAAACTCATGTCATGCTGCTATCGCATTAAAATCTTTGTTCTCTATCGACTAAAATTGCATTTTACGGACTACGAATAAAGAAACAATCAAACGGATTTTACTTCTTCTCATTTTAATTTTAGCCGAAGTATTCAAGCCATCTATTCGTTCTTTTTATTGTAAAATTTGTCAAATTTTAAATCAAATTCGGTAAATAGACCAGTGCTAAACTTATCGAGCGATGAATCTATGTCAAAGCTCATTCATATCTTATTCTTTATTTTTTACATGCACATATTCACATTGCATATATTCTCAACACAATCCACATCTTATAAATTTTCGTTCTTTAATACAATAGCGACTGTGTTTATTTTGAGATTTTATCAATCGCTCGTGATCTTGGTCCTTAAATTTAAAAAATTAAAGTCGCGTAAGATTATTTTTGATAAAGATCTCATATAAAAGCTGAACTAAAATCGTCGTAAATCCTTGTACTACGGGAGACAGAAAAAAGTTTCTTACAACTTAAAGAATACTTTTTTGTGCAATTGGACAAAAAGTCATATTGGACATGCTTATTTTGATTTATTTAAACAAAAAACGTGCTTTTAACACGTGTTTTATTTAATTCATTTTTGTGTTAATATCCCAGTGCTCACACACGATTAAATTAATCAAAATTAAATTCATCGAAATATGTGCGAATAATTAATGAATCAATAGTTAATATAATTCGCGTAATGTCATTGTCTTGCCGTAAAAAAAATGGTTTAGACGTGGCAAACAGAAAACCATGAAACAAAAAACTTTAAATGGTCGAAAATAGTTACTTCGAATAATCGAAACAGATAAAAAATATGAGTGAGTTCTATTCTTATCTTGTTTACACATTTATTGTAATGTTGAATTAGAATATTGCCATCAAAATAAGTTAAAATGCACGATTTGCGTTAGAATAAGAAAGCTTAGTGAATTGCTGTCGAGTGCGCTTTTCGCTATGAGAAACTTCTTTCTGTATTCAGTAATACATCGAAATGAGTTGACCATTTATTTTAATTTGTAAAAAATTTACATTTGTTGCACGATATTAAAACTTTGATCAAATCTACAGATACAAAATACGCTTTTGTACTATTTTTATATTAAATCGAGCAAGTAGAGCTCATGTACGTGAAAATGGTTTGAGTATTTACATTTTGGTGCATTTTTTCATTAAGCATTTTGAAAATTACGCGAAAATTCAATTTTAGAATACTTTGAAACTGAATTCGAAAGAATAAGAAAAATAAATAATATGAGATAAAAAAGTTTCAATCTTAACGCAGTTTGAACATACATTTAAACTCTTTAAATTCTGGAAAATATATTTTTCACTTACTTTTAAACGTAATTTTTTCTTCTCAGCAATTTTCAGCGACGTTCATTTTTGTGTCGGCAAAGAAGCTCGCTTCTTATTGCTTGCGAAACTTTTAATCGAAACGATAAAAAAACTGCATCCATTTTTCTCTTCACTCTTATTTTTGTCGTTTAATTGAAAAAGTTTTCAACTCGAGGAAGAAAAAAAATAGCGAAAATAAAGCGAAAAGCTTTTTTTCAAAAGCTGATAAATATCCAGTTGAATTAGCAAAAAACGCGAGATTATCTTTGAAAGGCGCGAAGATTGTTCCTTTTGTAAATATTTATAAAAAAGTAAAGCAAAATCTTTTGAAAACTCAAGAGTAGCATCATTATGTGATTGAATATCTCACAAACTGTGAAAAAATTGCGACTTCTATTAATAACGTCTGCTTTCTTTCCGTCCATTTACAGCCGTTTTGATTATCGTTCATAATGATGAGCCAATCTTAAATATTTCTATCTTAAGTGGTAGTGTTTGAGTGCTTATCCAATATCGAATTCTTGTTTAGAGTCCCAATCTTTTTAATTCACTTTGAGACCTTAGTTGCAATCACTCTCATCAATGTTGACAGCGATACTCTAAGTCTTTAATCTATTTTCCACTCTCTCATAGTTATAAAGAGTTTAATTTACATAATTTTTGTTCAGTCTTCCATTTGAATCACTTTTTTAATTAGAAGCGCACGCATTTCCTCAGTTTCAATCGAAAGTGTATGGAAATTATGCTAATTTATGCTCGGATTTTGTGAGATTTTCGCGGTGTGTAAAATAAAATAGCAAGGATCAAGAGTTTCAAATTAACATTGATCTTCTTGTAAAGCTAAAAATTTGGTGCATTTTTTACGATTGATTCGAGAATAATGATGAGAAATATATTGCGAATAATTAATTCGAAGCAAAAACTGCTTTTTGTTCGAGCGTATACGCGCTTTATTATTCGCGCATTTAACGAGAAAGCAATTCTTTTCATATTGCGTTTTTAGCGATGAATTTTTCTGACTTAAGCAATAAATTTGTTCGAAATGCTAAAGCTCTTCGAGTGGAAAAGACTAATGAACGTAGATGTAATAATACGAGGTATACATGTTTCGTTAAGTACGTTGTATTATCGTAATCACAACTAGTATCTACATTTCAGTTAAATTTCAACGCAATTTTGCGAATTATATGTGTATCGCAGCGTTTTCTTGGATAAATATCGATTTGAGTATCGTTTTAAGCATAGGAACACAGTAGAAGACGTGATTATCGTCACATTTCGCCGTCAAGTATCTTCACAAGCAGGCGACATACACATAGCAAAAAAGTTTCCAACTTAAGGTTTTCATTTACGAACGCGAAGAAGGTGAAATTTTTTTTCTTCTTTTGCATCTTTTCTCAATTCATGTCTATCTCATTTACTGTCAAAAGCAAGTAGCTGTCGAGTTCCGGCTGAATGAATGTCGCTTGAGGTGACAAAATGAAGAAATCATATACTTGCACTTTGTAAGTGTACAATTTTTCTTTACATGCATTGCAGAAAGAAAAAAATTGCAAACATTTTTTTGACATTTTCTTTAAATTAATGACGATTTTATATTTTTACTTCGTTTGCAACTTTATGCAGTCTAAGGCACTCTTCTTAAAGTTATTTTGCACTTTATGTGCTATGAACAAATTTGCTACTTTTTCTCTCTCTATTCTCGCACTCGAATATATTACTCTGCTCCATACATACACTGATCTGATAAAATCTATTAATCATAAAGATGTTTTCTTCTTGTGAAGTACTTGAACACTTTTTCCTCTTTGCTGCTCATATTTCTTATCGAAACCGCTTGGTTTTTTCAGCATCGAAAGCTCATCAATTGTTTACTGTTCATGAAATATCCAAATAATAACCGCGAGCGATGCTTTGATCATTTTCACGTCAAATATTGAATGTATATATAAATTTATTATATATCTTATCCGATATTTTCTAGCTAGTTCGAAGAGCGAAAAATAAACGCAGATAATGTGAGTAAAAGAAAAACGCTTGCTTTTCAAATTTCTCAAGTTGTTCGCTGTAAGCTACTTTACTTTTAGAACAAGAAAAATTGCGAACAAAATAGAAGCAGAAGAAAAAATCTCTCTCCATTATTATGCAAAATAAACTTCTCTCTTTCGTATTAAGTGTTCAAAGAGATGCACCGAATCATTTCACCGTAGAAAAGCGGATTTTCAATAAATTTAACAAATAAAAGATCTTCTTAAAAAAAATTTGCCTTGTGTTCCTATAAAATATGTGAGCGATGTTTAATTTATCATCGATTCTTATTCTTTCTCTTTCCTTTTGAGATACATCATTGCATCAACTTTTAATGCTGATCACATCATGTCGACTAAAACTTCGAATTCATTTGATTAAATACGCAGTTTAATTTCTCAATAAATTAATTTAAAAAAATTGTAACGATGTAATCATTTTTTATTGAATTTCCTGCAATCAACGCAGAAAATATTTTGAACTCTTTTTTTGCTGACCACTCAAATGAGATTACACGCTTGAAGCAAAAATGAATTTGATTCGCAAAAAAATTATCGATCGACAGTTAATTTGCGAACGTTTTCTTGCGCGCAACTTTGACAATAGATATTCGTAAAGCGATTTACCGAAAAGGATGTTTACGTGCATGTTTCGTGTTTAATGCGTCGCTTTTATAGAGTGAAAAATCTTTATGTTTGTTGTAAAAAAATTGCTTTTAAAACTTTACACGCGTGTTTTCATACATTCATAACCTCTAATATTTCCTCTTTGAACAAAATGTGCGTTTTCATTAATCATTTTCTGCTTAGCACTTTTGTTTCAAGGCGTTAAATTACAGTTTGCGGTGCACCACTCTGTCCAGAAAAAAAGTTTCTCTTTATGAAAAGCATTTCGCACAAAACAAGAAACATTTTCTGCTGATAGACTAGTACGCATTCAAATTGTGAATTTCAAGCATTAAGTCGTTAAGAAAATACAGAAAGCAAAACAGAGTAAGAAAAAACAGAGTAAACACCAAGTTCTCTGTTTTATCCATAATTCATGGATCGGTTAGACACAGCTTTCACTTTTGTCATTGCATCCGTATCAAATGAGTGTTTGATGAGAATGACATGTGTCGGAAGCAAATTTTTTTCTCATCTTTCAAGCGATGGCTTTTTGCTTAAATCTTTTTCTTATCTTTAAATGATATTTTCTTTTACAAAAATTGATTTGAGAAGTGTTCGAAATTCAATTGAAAAGTAGCAAAAATGAAAAAGGTTAAACGCTTAAAATTTAGCGTTTTCAATACTAGTTTTGTGCTTTATAGCATACACACACCTATCAAAGTAAAGCTAATGGCTTATCGCTTTATTAATTGCTTTTATTTAAACTTTGCGAGAAGTTAAAACTTCCATTAAATGCATTCACTTCGTTACTCTTCGCTTCTTTTGATAGTTTTTTTTAGAAGTTCTTAAGTTTGAGAACGATTAATGATTATTGCGCTTATAAGTCATACTTTTTCTCTTGTTAATTCAGTTTAAAAGTTAACTGCATTTTTATTTATATTGATTATTTCGATGTTCATAGTAAATTTTGGCATTAAACTCATTAAATGTTAAAAAAATTTTCAAAATATATTTTTAATATTTATTTTGTTAGTTTTTTTAAGCTAAAGATTTATTCAAAAGAATTTATCTGAAAGAAAGCCAGCATCAAACTAACAAATAAGCTTAAGAGTTAAATGTCAAAATATTTCAATTTTTTATTCCGTTTTTTTTCACTCGCATTTAAACAAAGTTACGTAATACTAGCAAATTTTAATTTTTTTTTTTCAACTTATCCCGAAACAACAAGTAAAAACTTACTCGTGAGAATTCATTAAGAAACTTACAAAGCTTATGTTCAAAATGTCAAATTCCCCAAACATTGAATGCTGATTGACATGCGGTTTGAATAACTTTCACTCGATTTAATAATAAAAAAATTGTTTTTTGTAATCTAAACAATTTTGAATTGTTTTAAAACTTCAATAAAAAATAACGAAAATTATTGACTACTACAGTATCAAAACCCCTGCGACATGAACAAAGTTGTCATTCATTTGTTAAAATAAAGCCAATTATTAATCACTATCTATATAAATTACATCAATTATTTAAACACAGAATA
>NCKU01004611.1:0-11918 GCA_003675995.1 Dinothrombium tinctorium
TCTATCGAAGTTTTTGTGTGAAAAATATACTGAAACTGACAAAAAAGTTAACATTTCTAACAGGGAAATTGCTTTTTTGGTTATACCCGATTTAAACGAAATTTACAGGGAAGACTGTTAAGCATAATGTATAGTCAAACAAACTTTTTATGTTTTCGAAGGGCAGACAACGATGGCAAGATTAAAAATATGTGCAGTAATTCCTTCATGGTCAAAATTTAATTTTTTTTGTTATGTTACTTAATTTTCAGAAAATTTTTGTAATAATTTTTTTTTAACAGTTGAAGAAAGTGGTTTTAATTTGAAAATTGAACTTAAAATTTAAACATGAAACAAAATTCTCATTCGTTGTTTTTAAGCTATTTTTGAAAAAATAATTTAAAATTTGTGAATATTTAATCGAAATATGAATTTTATTATTCTACAGACTTAAACATTGCAAAATCACTATTAAAATAGTAAAAATTATTTTCAAATGTAAGAAAGCTCATTTTCTGTCTTACAATTTTTAAACTTACAAATGTAATTAATTTGAGCGGATAAGTTTGCAAATATCGTCTGCCTGTTTCATGTAAAAATTTTTTGAAAATTAAGCAAGCTAACAAAAAAATTAAATTTTGACGGTGAAGAAATGTCATTTTTCAAATTTGCCTTTTTTCGCCCTCAAAAACATAAAAAAGTTTGTTTGCCTATATATTGTGCTTGACAGTAGAAAACTTTCCCCTGTTAGTATATAAATAGAACTTCACGTGTGCATCATATTATAAGATGCGAATTTTGCAATTTTGCGAATGAAAGAAATTATCCGTGTGCAAACTTAAACATTATTATTGCAAAACATGTCTATCGCATTTTTTTTCTTTTTGGATTTCGAGCCTAAAACTCAATCGATTTTTATCAAAATTGTTTTAAGTAATTAATATCTTTAAGTTAATTTTTATCTCTACTATTACTCATGTTAAACACCTTAAAAGTAATTTTTTTCAGTAATCTTCAGAAACATCATCAAACATCGATCATAAGATAGTAGCAAATATTACTTTCAATTAAAATATTAGATAAAAATCGGATGAGATTTCGGCCCGCAATTGAAAAATTAAATTTGTTACAAATGAGTCATTGTTGGAGTTTACAAGAGAATAAACTTCCTTCAGGCGCATAACTCGCACCGATAATGAGGGTAATTCTTAATGAACACATTAAGTTTTATCTACATACAATGTTTCACTGAAATCGGAGTTCGGCAAAAACTAGTTTCCTTTTAAGTAAAATATAATTTTAATTCTACAAAGTAAAACATATTCTCACTTTGTACTGCTGCTTACAATTTAAATTTAGTTAAGGAAAATTCCTTATATTACGCAGACTAAAAAATTCTGCTTTACTAGAAAATAATTTATCATTTTTTAAATTGAAAAAACTCTTATCAAGTTTTTCATTTGATTTTCATGATTTTTTTATTCTGGGAATGTTCACCAATGTAAAACGTAACTTATTACAAAAACAACATTTTTACATGTACACAGATGTATGAGGCGCTTATTTAAATTTAAAAGCTGGTACCCCAGTGTCCAAAGTTTAAAATTTGAACTTTTCCTCCTAAATTTTCAAAAACCATCAAAAGGCAAATCAAAATGAATTAAGCTAAAATCTTTAATTGCCATTTAGTACTCTGACATTAATTTTCACTTTTTTTCATAATTTTAACACAAAAATAGATAAAAACCATAAAATGAGTGTTTTAATCTCATTTTAAGTATAAAATTAAAACAAATCAAAAAACAAGTTGAATTGTCGACATAATAAATAAATGCAATTAACTAGGTTAGGCAAATTTTGATTTGTTCTCTTAGTTTTAATATGAAATTGGAATTTAAACTTAAAATTTTAATAAAAAAATTTTTATTTGCGGTTTAAATCTCTTTTTTGTAAAAATTAAAAGAAATTAAAAAATTCTTAAGTTTTTCAGCAAGTTGATGAAAAATAAAACTTTTGACAATGAATCTCCTCCGATTTAAATAGGCGCATCTGGTCTCTCCTCCTCGAATAAGAATTGTTTTGATAATAGGTTAGATGTTACAGTCGAAAGCCTTTCTTTGTAAAAAAACTTGAAACTAATAATTTTTGTCGATTTTGTTTTTTCATTTTAATTCAACGTTTGTACTTCCAATGTCATGTCTTGTCTATAGAATTGATAGTCAACATCAGTTTTAGCGCAATTTTTTGTCGTACTGAAAATGAAGAAATAGAAATGACGATAGAATTGATGAGCATAATAGCAAAAATATTCAAAAATTAATTTTAAAATTTTGACTTAATCGCTAACTGAAAATAGAATGAACAATCAAATTGAAATGAAAGAAAAAAATTAGACGATTTTTTGTTCATTGATTTACTCAAAAATCGTCTTTGAATGTAAGATAAAAAAAAACGTTTGTCTAGCTCAAAATTTTGTATGCGTTTATTTGAACAACCTTGCTCAAGATAATTGCTAGATAAAAAATCGATTTAATGCAAATGAATCGTTTTTCAATCATTGCATATCAAATTTCTTTGATAGTTAACAAAACTCTAATTTCAATCAGTTTTCAAATTTAAAATATTCAAATACTTTCCAATTTAACGCTTAGCAAAATTGAAAATACCCTTCATATGCCTTTCAGAGCGAATTTTCGCCTCAGGTGCGTTTTTAAGTGAATCTTCTGGAAAAACAAACTTCATGTTAGAGGTGAGGAAGAAAGAGAAAAAGGAGCTCAAAAGGTGCAAACACAAGCGTGCGTTCGCGCACGGATTTTACGTGTATACGTGCTGAGTATCACAAGAATCAAAGAGAATTTTGTAAGATTCACTGTTTTTAAGTACAGAAGTAACAAAATTCAGCTCAAAAAAAAATAAAATAAAAAATAAACGAAGCAGTGAACATTTCCCATTTTATTCATTCAAATCACGATTTAACACTTCCAGACCCGAAAATTTTGTCAATTTTAACTCAGCAAATTTTTTTTCTAATTACATATGTAGAATGAAGCAATTTGATAATTTTTGCTCAATCTTTTTTGTTTTCGTCTTATAAAACGTTTGAAGCCATTTTAAGCTCATTTTTTAAAAATTTATCTTTAAATTGAAATCACAATGATTTTGAAATTCTTCGATTAATGGAATTTTTTTAAAAATTCTGGGGGATTTTTTGTCATTGCTTTTTATTTCATTGCGCATGGAGTGAGCGTTCATTTTCAAATTGAATTAAAAAACAAGCTTTTCAGTAACTTAAAATAAAAATAAATAATTGTGAAAGAGTTTAAAATATTTACTTGCTCCACTAGAGATCAAGCACAAACAAAGGCATAACAACCATTTGTTGAAGGTTAAAATTTTGTCAAAATTTTCCTGTGGAAACCACATTTTAGTTCTCGCTTTTTGCTTTGCCTTCAAACTCTTTTTTGACATTTGGCGCAGCAACATTAAGGGTGAAGGTAATACGAATGAAATTTTGACTTTTAAACGTTGCAATAATCTTTCTCTCGTTTTTGAAACATTGAACTAGAGGAAATGAAAAGCCTTTTTTCGCTTTGAAAAAAATATCAAAATATGCCCCTCAGAGGGTAAAATTCAACGCTGAATCAATTTTCGCGTATTAGCAATATTTTTGTCGGTTTGTCGATTTGAGATTACGACATAATGCTAAAATCGATTCACTAAATCTGACTTTTTTATCTTTTTTGACGATATAGAAAAATAGAAGTGGAAGATTTTTACTATTTAAAATTAAACTGACAAGCGTTGAGAGAAATTTTTAAATTTTCAATAAGCCTTTTTTGTCTTGGTTGTTCTTGATTAAAAAATTTCGGCATAAAAAAATTACGAGGATTTAAATAGTGACGACTTCATTAAAAATCGGTCCACTTTTTTGATTTGTCGTCTTTTTTCATATTCATATAAATCATTCATTCATAATAATTCAGTTTATTTAAAAACAAGCCAAATTGTCAATTATTAAGTGCTTATTTGATTGAATTTAAGTATTTATTTTTATTAAATTATGACTCGGATTTCTTCGATTAAATGAAAAATATTAAACATTTTGTAAAAGTTCTCTTCGTCCCTTCATTTATGTCAGTAAAAGCGATATTAAAAAGATAAAAAAATTCTTCAATCATAAGTTAATTAGAAGCTTATATCAAGAGTCTGAATACTTTAATTCATCTCTTATTCATTTTAAAAAGCAAAATGAATATAAAAAAATGAAAATAAAATGAATATAAAAAAGAGAGAAAACAAATTTGCAATTAAAAGCCGCATGATCACTGTTCAAAACTTTATGTAAAATAAATAAATGCAAACAATTTAACAAAGTTTTGCTTTTATTTAAAAATAGTTTTTTTGTTGAAAACAATCGATTCAAAAAAGCTTTTCAAAATATATAAACTCGATTGATTTTTTTGAACTATCAACAAATTCTCTCTTTTTTTTCTCTTATACCTTATAGATTTTTAAGAATGTCTTTGTTTAAAGCTCTTTTTAGAATGAACTGCATTATGAATAATTACAAATTTATCAAACAATAAGACAGCTTCATTTCCTGTCTGAGGGATACTTTTTGTAATACCATAACTAATTTTTTCTACTGCGATTGATTTTTTTCACTCGTCATTAAAAATAGTTGTTCAAACTTTGTTTTCAACAATTGTTAATGAAAGTCAAAATATTTACTTTTACTTGTCAATGTTAACATAAAACGCCCATATTTTCAACTAAAGGCTTAAAACTATTATTTTGCTATTGAACTTGCTTCATTTGAGAAGATGTAATCTCTTTAAAAAATATTTATCAAAGTAAAATCAGCTTTAAAAAATATTTTTAATAAAACCATGAGACATAAATAAATAGCACATTAATCATAATCTCTATTTATAATTAATTTGTTTAATTTTTTTGAAGGGATGTCCCAAAATTTTGTAATTAAGAAAATGTAGTAAACAGAAGAAAAATTGCGTCAAATGTTATTGAGAAAGTTGTTTAATATTTTGTTTGCTCTCATTGACTTTTCTCAGCAAACATCAATCAAAAACAAAAGTCATGTTTCAGCTTTAAACAAGCGCTTAAAATTTTTTGCTGGTCTCAGTGAACGAGGTTTTTCATACTTATTATCACAGGTTAAAAAGGATTTCATTGAAAGAATATTTTTTCTAAAATTTTCCACTTAAAAATTAATTTCTAATAATAATTATAATAATACACGAATAATATTTTTAAAATTAACGAAAACAACTCGGTATTTACCTTTCATTCAATCTCCGATTTGATTATTATCATTAGTTTTTTTTAATTATTATCAATTTGTTGTTTAAATTATTTATTTACTTATTTATTCACAAAATGATAGCTAGTTCAAGTTTTAAAAATAAACAATTTAATGCTTGAAATTTAACTTTTACTTGTTTTGTTCCTCTCAAAGTCGAAGAGAGAGAAAAAAAAATTAAATTATGTATTTGGCTAAAGAAGTCTTAGAAAATATAGAGTCCATAATTACACTCTAACCGATTTTACGAGAAAAAAGCAAATTTTCGAGTCCACTGTTTCGTATGAATTACACAATAGTTGCTGTTTGCTTTAGTCTTTAAGCAACTTCTCTGCGATTGTTTAACATTGCCCTTTAATTATGGCGTGTGTGAAATGAAAATTTAAATGAATATTAAATGAATTTTCTTATGGTTCAAGTTTATGTCTCATGGTTTTTCCTAGCCGCGGGCCGAGGTTGCCTTTCTAAATTTCGGAAAGTATCATTAAACAAACCATTGAAATTGGAATAAAGAACAAAGAAATAGATGAGAATATAAATAAAAGTGAGATTCGGCTAAAATTTTAAAAAAAATGATAAATTTTTCTCTCTTGTAGGTCAATAGGCCAAAATTTTTATTAATTTCATCTCTTGTGTAGTGAGTGAGAAAATAGTCTACTTTCTAATGTCATGTTTAACGCATTTCTCTTAGCTTAAGGCGGTAAGGAAAGAAATTAAATTATAATATGTATGAATCGCTCGTATTTTATGTGGCAAAAAAATGTTATTACATTCAAACGGGAGAGAATGTACCGAAAAAGAAGAGAACGAACGCAATTAATTACAGAGCTTTATGTAATAATTAAAAGAAGATTTTGATTTATTTGGCGGTGTAAATATGAAAGATTTTTCCTCTAAGTTCTTTTTTGCTTCGGTGATTAAAACAAAAGTGATTGAAAATGAAATCATAACAATGATTTACGCTCATTGCCAACATAAAATTTAATTTGAAAAAGTTCATTGGTAACGGGGGTGTTTTATGTAGACAATGAGGAAAAAGTTGGACAAAAAAGTGTGAGTAAGTGGAAATTATAAAAAAGAGAAAAAACAAACTTCACTTTCTTAGAATAAAAAAACTTATTTTTTCCTAATATTCTAAATATTTCAAAAAATATTTTTAATTTTATTGAAAACAATTTATTATTATCATTACACTATCACTTTTTTTCTATTCTTTAAATTTGTATTTTCGAGTAATTTTGCTTGGCGAATTATCGTGCAGCAAAATGCACGAAAACGCAGTATTAAAGTTGTTTAATTTTTTTAAAAGCATCATTGAGTAGACAAACCATTTGAAAAAAACAACATTCGTATAATTTAAAACACAACACCTGGTGCAGCTTTTTTAAATTTCACCGATTATAAGTTAATATCAATTATAATAAAACTAAAGATTATCTGTTTGAAAATCATTTATTTGAAAATTTTTGCAAATAAAAGCGATTGAGGATGGCATTTATAGTTCTCTGAACAAAACGCTTTAAAATTTATGTAAGTGAAGTGATTTTAAAGTTCTCTCAACAAAAGCTTTTTAAGTCAGTTTAAAAACATGAAATGTAAATGTAAATGTTTGCGTTAAAAAACAATTCAGCGGTTTTTCAAAATAAAAAATTTTCGCTCATTTACAGTGAATGAGACTTCAATTTCTATGAAATTTCGCTATTTTTAGTCATTCATAAAAAAATTACTTCATTCTTTATACTAGCAGCGAATTTGGTTTTTTGTTTTCAATTGAAGGAAAGAAAGAGATGTTGCTTATGGAAGTTTACTCAATAACGCGAAGATATTCCTGCGATATTTTCTTTTCCTTTTGAAAAATCTCCGCTTCTTAAAATAGGCATCAAAGAGCTTAATTGCTGTAGAAGTGTTAAAATAGTTTCAGCTCACAACAAGATCAAAATGTCATCAAAACATTATGCAACCTCTCAAAGTTTATCTTCAATTTTCGCACTACTGTGAAAAGGGTTATCAAGAATTTAAAAAATGAAGCTTTTTAAAAATTTACATTTAAGTCAATATTATAAAATTGAAGTGCTACATTTTTCCTCTGCTTTAAAAAAGTTAAAATATTCATAAACAGTTTAAATTCTATCATAATGAAAGACAAGGCATAGCAAAAACGTTTCGATCAATTTCTTACACCTCATTTTTTTCAATCTCAAAATTTTTAATTTTGATTTTTTTCGATTTAGATGAAAAAAACGAATAATTTAAATAAATTGAATCTATTGAATATTTGACTGTTGTAAAAAGGTCAGACAAAGAAACTTTTTCTAGCAGATTGTTTCCTTTTTGAAAAACAGTGTAAAGCAATTTTGTCAATTCTTATTTATAATGTTAAAAGAAAATTACAACTTTTTGTAAATGAAATAAAACATTTGTCAAATTTTTCATTTTAACTCGCTTTCAATTCAATTGTTCGCGTTTTTTTGGAAAAAAAATCGCAATTTAAATAATTAAATTTATGAGTGAATAGAAAATTTTTTTCATTTATTCGCGGTGAGTTTAATGTTGTAACAAGCTTCAAGCAAATAAGAAAGTCGTGCTGCGATGTGACCAGTATAACAAGCTTAAGAAATGCTTCACTTTCATCGAAATTGTGTGTGATTCAATATAAGTGTAAAAAAATTTGTCGGTGTGAGAGGAAAACAAAACAAAAGATGGAATATTTGGTGAAATTTAAATGAAAAAGTGAAAGCATCAGGTTTTTTCAGGTGTTGCTCGAAAATAAAGAAATTTAAGGGGAGTCAACATGATGGACAAGATGAGTAACATTGAGCTTATAGCGTTGTTTACACAAATATAAACTATTGCATAACTGATATTTCAGTTGCTTAAATTTTTATTGGGAAATTTGTTTACCGGCGATTTCGCATTATATGAATAAGTTCACTTCACTTTCCGATCATTTTTACCTGCGTCACGTGGGATTTGAGTGAAGATGAAAAAATTTTCGAATGCGCAAATCGCTGTAAAACTTTACAAGAACCAATCGCTTAAAATTTCTCTCGCATAAGTTGTCTACGTCATTCACGTCCGCACTCCGCTTTATTATTGCCCGAAAATCGCCTTGCTTTGACTACTCTCATTTTTGACTTTGTGTGAGCTTAACTTGTGATAATAATGGATGATGATATTGTTATATCTGGTATTGCTGGCCGCTATCCGGAATCCGATGATATTTATGAGTTTTGGGAGAAACTTGTGAACGGAGTTGAATTGAACAGTAGCGATGCTAGAAGATGGCCAGTGGGTGAGTGATAATGACGTTTGTAATGATTTCTCAATAAATTCACTAAAACTATATTCAATAAACTAAATTCTTTGTTAGATTGACGAAAAAGATCATTTAATGCTCTATTTTTAAGTCTAAATTAAAATGCTAAAATTTAAAACTTTGAAAGTCTTTCTCGCTTAAAAGTGTTCAATAAACTGTGCAAAAAAAGTTTTTCTATAAACTCAAAACTCATGTTAATTTATTGAAAGCAAAGAGTGCAATAAATTATTCCAAAACTTAGTCAAAACTTTTTTGCGTCGAAATTTGAAAAATTGCTTCCTCTAACAAGTAACGGGCAATTTTTCACCGTGTGAGCAATTTTTAAAGTTTCCTACCCTTGAAATGTTTGTATCAGAATACACTCGATTCGAACTTTTCATTAACAAAGCATGATAAGAAAGTTAATGAAATTTAATCAATTGCCATAAGCGATCTTAATTTCGCCCTCTTTTTCGTTTTCTTTTATCAATTTACTTTCGCTTTACAAGCTTTTGTTTTACCGCAATTAATTTTAAATTAATAAGTAAATACGAAAATTTCTTTTAAAAATCAAGTAAAGATATGATGTGAATTTAATTCCAATAAATAATTTAATACATAAAATTGTAGCAATAAAAATTGAATAAGATTTATTAGAAAAAAAAACTTGAACTACAAAGTCAAATTAAATTTAATTGAAATTCTTAAATTTTTTTAATGGGAGTAAAAACCGAAATAACATAAAAATGAAAATAACAAAAAAACCACAGAACATAAACATTTTGAGAATTCAATTTTGATGCTATAAAATTCACCACTTTCCTAATCACTTTATATAAGTTTTTAAACGGAGGCTCTCCACATAAATTAAAAATAAAATTATAAGAGACTCTCACTTCGATTGATCATATTTGGACTCGCATGTAATCGAGAACAAATTGAATATTTAGATTTAATCGAAAGAAGTGTTTGTCAAGTCAAGAGCGATAGTTTTATAAATGCATTTAGCGTTTCATTCGTGTAGACTTATTAGCATTTATTATGTTGTTTAATTATTATGTATTATAAAAAACTTGAGTCAAAAAGAAATATTTTCACTACTATACACATGACATTAAACTTATTTGAAAATCATAAAATAGATTCTTGTCGCATCCTTATAAATTAAGCATCCTAAGCAAGTATTGTTTATTTTAAAGAACTTAATGAAAAATTTCTTCAACAATAATGAAAGACGAAAACTAAAGTTTGATTTTCTTCGTTCCATTTTTTAATTTTTGTTTTCAATTGAAAATTTATATTGAGAATAAAGCAGTTTGTTAGTGAATCGAGCAAAAAAAGATTTCACCACAACAAATTAGAGACGGTGAATTGAAAGAATACATAAATCACTTTTACCACTCAAATTATATGTTAATACATAATTCACTCTTTTTGTTTAAAGGATGCGAAAGAAAGAGAAAGAAAGAGAGAGACAACAATTTATGACGTGTAGCAAGCCTTAATAATATTTAATATTTATTGCTCTCAAAATAAGAGTCGTTTGAAAGACAATAAAAGCGAAAAAACAGACACTTAAACTTCACTCTTTACATTCATGTTTTACGCTATTGAATTAGTGAAAATTATGATTCAATTCTTTCCTCGATTAAAAAAAAATTCTTATTAAAACTATTATAAAAAGTGAAATTTCTTCAGTTTAATTTTGATTAAAAACATGCGTTTTAAAACAAAAGAGTAATAAAAAATGAATTAATATCAATTCATAAGTAAAATTCGACTTTAATTATTGCTCATTTAATGCAAGAATCAAATGTAATTAATTTTTTTTTCACTCATCAATTGTTACGAATTTCTTTCTCTCGGCTCTTAACTACATTCACATCATGCTGTGATATAAAAATTCGCACCTTTTTTCAAGTTTCTCATTTTATAATAAAAAAGGAAAACTCTTTAAATATTAAATATGAAAAAAGAATTCAAACGTGATAAGCATGAAAATCATTTTATTCAACGATAAAGAATGCGATGATTTTTTTGCTATTGTTTTTTCTTTCTAGGCTATCTCGGATTACCGCCGTATTCGGGCAAAATAAAAAGCATCGAGAAGATAGATGCTGATTTTTTCAAATTGGGTCGAAAAGAGGCTGATTTTACGGATCCACAAATTCGATTATTGTACGAAGTGGTTTATGAAACAATATGGGACGCAGGTTAGTATTATTGGGAAAGTTAAAGTTTCAATTTTTTAATTGCTTCATTTTTTGAACTCATGAATTATTTTTTGGTAAAAGATATCATTGAATACAATTGAATAATTTGATTCAATTTTTTTTTAATCATACGGAAAATTTGTCTAAATAAAACCCTTGACACAATTAAACGAGCGATGAGCGTTGAATTGCGCGGGTTGAGGCTATTCGACCGTTGAATAAAAAATCTCATTTTGAAAGCATAAATGATTCATTTTGAATTCGAACGCAGGTGTCCAGCCTGAAAGCTTACGAGGATCGAACACAGCATTTTTGGTCGGATTATGTTACGACGACACAAGCAAAACGTTAACAAACGATGTCACACAAAAAGAAAAAGATCGCGCGGTGTTGAAGTCGGGACCAGCCGCGATTTCAAAAGCGTTCGGTTTTACGGGAACAGCTTATGAGATTGACACAGCTTGTGCATCGAGCTTCTCGTGCTTTCACGAAGGAGTAATCATGATGAAAGCAGGACAATGCGAGAATCTGGTTGTTGGTGGAGTGGCTGTGCATCTTATGCCCAGTATTGGAAAAGGATTTATGGAGATGCGAATGATCGCACCTGATGGTAAATCAAAGTGTCTCGATGAAAGAGTCAATGGATACTGTCGATCTGAAGCCGTCGTCGCATTATTCGTTCAGAGACGCAAAGATGCCAAGCGAATCTATGCATCAGTTATTGCCTGCAAAACAAATGCAGATGGATTCAAACCTGAAGGAATCACTTTTCCTGGTTATGAGACGCAAAAAATATTGTTAAAAGAAACAATYGAAAGTTCRRGTGTAGATCCATTGTCAATCGATTACATTGAAGCSCATGTTACCGGAACTGCTGCTGGCGATCCGATCGAAAGTCGAGCCATTCTTGAATCATATCGCGGTRAAARYAAAAAACCAATAATGTTTGGTTGTTTAAARTCAAATATGGGACATACGGAAGGTGCTTCTGCAAACTGTGCTATCACCAAAATTTCACTCATATTTCAAAAACATTGCATTCCTCCAAATCTGAATTATAAGAATCCGAATCCGAACATTGATGGATTGATTCAAAAAAGAATTATTCCAG
>NCKU01004612.1:0-11915 GCA_003675995.1 Dinothrombium tinctorium
TTACAAATCACGCAAGAAATGGAATTAAAATACAAACTAAAAATTGTAGATTAAAAACTACAGAAAACTATGTACTCAAATTTGGGTCACGTCTGTTTAATTCATTACCCAAGAATGTAAGAAATGAAACCGATTGTAAGAAGTTTTTAAGTGAAGTTTCAAAATTTTTTAATCCAAACAATGTATCTCAGACAAGTTCCTAAGAATAAATGTCGATTTGATTTGATTTGAAAAAAACACATCCTTTTGTTTAAAGCCTAGAATTTAAAATTCTAAAATAAAATGAATCAAATACATGATATAGTCAAACCTTTATAAATCAACAATTTGGAGTGGTTAAAAATCGAGTGTGTTTTATAAAATCTATTTTCACAATTATATCAAAGAATATATATTGATGATTGCTTCATTAAGCAACTTTTTATATCTTTTTTTTCCATTATAGACATCTTAAAGATGATTTTTTTATCGATTTCTTATCTTATGATCTCTAGATCTTATCACAAGTTGTAAGCTGTGAAACTGTATTAACTTAAAATAATCTTACAAATTATTGAATAATTATATACAATTTTTGATATTCTGATTTAAAATTGAAATATCGGAGAAAACTTTTTGTGGAAAGTACAAAAAAAATCAATCGTAAAAAACAAGCAATTGCTTAAAACATAAAAATTGTTAGCTTATGCCTTGCCACAATTATATCTATACGGTCAAAAAGAAAGTAACACTTTTTTCTACAACTAATAACTTCTTTGAGACTCAATTACAAAATTTTTTACCATTCAAAGATCTGCATTGGAGGTGGAAACAGGAAAAATCGTCATCTCCCAAACCCGCCCTTCCCGTAAGGGAAACATACTAGTTTGGGATCAATATTTTAACCTTTTTTTTCGTAAATCCATACGACCTGTAAAACATGTAATAACCCGTTTGACACGAAACTTATAAGTTTTTAAATATAAATCATTACTAACATATTATTTAATAATATTATTACTCAAAAGAATAAGTGTTAAATGATTGTGTCAAATGAATAAAATTCAACAAAATTGTGCTTATATGCGTTATACGTGGATTTATACATATAAATAGTGAATTAATCAATAATAAAAAAGAGTTTTACTCTAGTCTTATCATTTTAACTTTTCCCCAACATTGGGATTTCTCAATTCACGAAGCCCTAACTCGCACAGCTTTGCTTGAATTGCTCACAAAGTTAGTCAATTGTCTTAGTAACAAAGCATTTCAGTGGAACAACAGTTCGCAATTAGAAAACGAGCCTCGAATCGAGAGCAGTTCGGGCGAAAGCGGAGCGAAAGGGACGAAGAGGGCGCGAAATGTCGAGCATTCTTCAGTTGCAGCAAAGTCATCTCGACTTCGACAAAGTGTCGCCCATTGAGAAGAATCGTCTGATCGCATTCGTTAACCATTTCATTATAAATGTGGTCCGTCATTTGAACGATATCACCAATTTGGTTGACTCTAAACTGCACGCGTTAAATAACAAATTGAACATATGTCATTCGAATTTGGTTATTTTGGAAACGAAATTGAATTCAATTCCAGGCTTGTCGTCTGCGGTGACCAGTCCTGTCGCTAAGCCCACTGCTGTCAGTGCGCCTATTGCCGAGCCGCAAAACGATGAGCAGCGAATTGTGAATGACGAACAAACGGCTTCAGGCGAAAAAACGACACTCGCAAACGATACGAATAGCGAAGACACCCAATCGGAACAAAATTCTAATAATGAAGAAACCGATGAGCCCAAACAGAATCCATTGTTAGCGAAATATAACAAAATGCTGCAAATCGGTGTTCCTTTAGGTGCTGTGCGGCAAAAAATGTTAACAGATGGTATCGATCCTGATTTGCTGAAAGTTTAATGCGGTGCATAAAGTGTTTGTAAAGTGAATTTTATGTAAAAATAATGAATTGGTATTAAAGCTTATTTTTGGCAAAATTCGGGCTAAATTCGGTGTTTAATAGTTACGAAAGCGAACACAAGCGGCGCGCGAATCGAGCCGAAAGTGGGCGTCGTTCACTAATTCGCAGGAATCGCTTTTCGAGTCGAAAATTGAAATGCGATAAAAAGTGGCGAAAACGCAGTGAAAAGCGTAAAAATGACGGGCACAATATTAGAGAATCTGTCTAATCGTAAACTATGTGTGGTCGTTGCAATAATTCTCCTGATTCAAGCGGTCAGCTTCTTTATCGGTGCCGTTATCGGTGAGTTCTTTGAACAATGAGCCATTAGTCAATAGCATTGCTCATCGCATTGTCTTCGTTCGCAGCGCCTTCGCCATCGAACACAGAGCAGCTCCTCGCAGTCAAATGTGTGCCCAAAGATCGCGATCAACTCTCGATTCCACGATATTCACTTCTTAAAAATGGTATTCAAAGTAAAAATTGTCGTATCGTTTCATCTGTCAAGAATTCGTAAGTTTGCTAACTGATCGATCTCTATTCACAACCCTTTCGATACGTTTCCTTACTTTTCATAATGGTTACTGATCCAATGCATTATAAACTCTCTTCGTTCATAAAACTTTTTACTTGACAGCAACGAAAGTATTGTGTTCGCATTTCAAATGCCGCTTCCACGCGAAGGAATTTTACTCACTTACTCCCGATGGATGTCGAACCTGATTGCAATATTGATCCCCGACATTACCTATGCTTCGTGGTTAGAATCCTCTCAATCTACTAAAGGCGACGATTATATAAATGGCACAATTACGATGAAAGTGCGACTGGCAGTTAAAAATAAAGGTGAAGAGTGGAAAGAATACAGACGAAAAGATTCGTTAAAAAGATTTATTAACTGTCATATTACAGCTGAAAAGGTATGAAATTCTCACTTTATGTTTTTCTACTAATCAAGAAAAAATTTGTTTAGCGACATAATGAACAGAAATACGACTGCGAAATGATGCAACTTTTCGAATTACAATCGCTTTTTTACGACTACTACTTAATTAATATTGAATTCGGAGATGACTTAAGTAAGTTTGTTAACTTGGTTACTCTAATCTTTTTTAAAAATCTTATCAAGTATTTCAACAAAAATTTAATAAATTTCTTGAATTTTTCATTAAATGGCACACATGTTGCCTTGAATAAGTATATGCATATAAGCTTAAATAATTTTCTCTTGCCTCCATGAAAATTCTAATGATAATGATTTAAAATATGTTTACAGAACAAAAAAAATCTGATAATTACTAGAATGAAATTATATTTTTATTATAAACCTTTATCAAGAGTTTAGTGACCTCTTGAGCTTGGAAAAAGTTTAATAATATTGTGCTCCATCTACTTATAAAATCATAACATGTGCTTGCATTGTTAAATTTGATTTTGAATTTGTGGCGAAGCACAAAACGAAAGCATCAATTGCCATAGTATACAATTTGAAAAATGTAGGCAATACAAATAAATTTATTGGCGTAGTCGAAAAATTGCCAAGATTTTAATTGCTAATCTATCGGTTAAAAAATTCAAAGCATGTTCTTTAAACAAACTACATGCACTTTTAAACAAACATTCTCATCAATGCTTCGAGGAGAATTTTTTGACTTTTAGTACTTCTCTGGGCACACAAAACATTAAACGACGAAAAGCATACTTCACTACAAATTTTATTTTTTATTTTTATTTATTTGTGTTTCGAAAGTAATACCTTTTAATCTGAAAAATATTTTATTTTACATTAAACATTTTACTCTTTAATCGACTAAATCAAAGCTTTATTTGACACGATTGCATTTTGAGTACATGAAAGAAATTAAGCAATTTTGCTTTGCAGATAACGAAGAGCGTCATGGATATCTCACAGATCTCAATCTGGTAGCTATTCATCAAAACGGTGGCTTTACAAAAATTTGGCTTTCACTGAAAACTATTTTCACAACTGTAACACTCCTCACTTTGATTTGGTTTTGTAAACGGTATTTAACAGATTAATAATTCATTAATGAGAAGTTATATTTACCATTCTCTTAGTCTTCGACAATTAATTCGTGAGATTACTCTGCTTGAAAGAATGCTCATCATTCTGGGTTAGTTAAACATACAAAAATTTTGTTGCTCAATCATTTGTTTTAGGTTGTGCCATAACTCAATTGAATATTCCTTTGGAATTTCTTACTTTATGGTTTGATCTCCCATTCATGAACTTCTTAAGTGATGTTCGGCAAGGAATTCTGTACTGTGCACTACTATCTTTTTGGATCGTGTTCACAGGCGAGCATCTGATGGTTAGTTTTTATTTTCTGGGTAAAATAAAATTGAAGCTTTTTTTTCAGGACGAAGTTCATCGATCGAGACTCTCTTCTTACTTTAAACAATTAAGTGTAGTTCTCGTAGCTTCTTTCGCTCTATTCGTTTTTGACTCAACAGAAAGGTAATTAGATATTTAGATTTTTTATACTTCAACTAGCCCAACTCAACTGTATTTAATTTATTGTTAGACATCATAGGTACAAAACCATAATTTTAATTTACTTTTTTAGGGGAATTCAGTGGATTGACCCATTTTTTTCTATTTGGGAGGTTGATTCCCATTTGGCTCTTGTATTCATTATAACAGCATCGATTTCTTCTGCTTTGTATTTCGGATTTCTCTCTTACAACATTTGGCTGGTTCTTCGCAACATATCGGCAAAACAAACTAGTTTACCGGCTATGTCTTCAACTCGAAGATTGATTTATCAAGGCATCATCTACAGATTTAAGTTTTTGTTGCTGGCAACGCTTGTCTGTGCCGCCCTTACGATCATTGCATATATTCTTGGCCAAGTGAGTACAAATCAACAAGATTCAACAAAATAAAGAATTTAAAATGAGTTTCATTTACTTTATTGTTAATATTTACAAGATATTCTTTAATTTTTATTTATTTAGGTGAGTGAAGAAGCTTATCAGTTTGATGACGAGCCATATTCAACTAATTTACAATGGTCAAGCGCTATGTTTACTACTGTTTATGCAATGTGGAACTGTTACATCATAACATTGTTGATACTTTACGCTCCGTCTCACAAAGGAGTAATGAACAGTTTTATTTTGATTCCTAATCTTCGTTACTTTTTTTCTCTCTCCCCTCTCCCTTTCCTTCTCTCTTTCAAAAGCTTCCCTTGAATTTGACCCGTTACCAATTTCATATTTATATTTGTCTTTAGCTGGGACCTAATGTAGACACAATGTCGGAAGAAATAGAATTCAGCAGACTGACAACCGAAACAAAAGATATGAATGAAGCATGTTCTAGCGAAGAAAGAAATGAAAGTGATATGAAGTTGCTTCAAGACTTAGCGACGAAACAAAGCATCGACTAACTCAACTAATACTCTTCGATTCAATTTTTTGCAGCTTTTTACACATTCAACTCAATTTATACATTTGTTTAAATTATTAACCTCATTTTAAATGCATGTCAAACATTAATCGAATGAATTTTAAGTGAATGAAAATATTGTGAGCTTTTTATTTAATTTCATTTATAAGTAAAAATCAACTTTTAAAATATTGATAACTTTTGTATTATTCAACTGATATTTTCATTAACGCATCTTCTAAACGAAAGGAAGACATTTTGTGCATCATTTTGATCATAGATGGTTTTTAAGCAAATGATTTTTGGTGCATCAAACATTTCTATTCTGATATCGATTGGGACAGAAAAATCATGACGAACTGGAATAGCAAAAAGATTTGAGATGGTATTGCTTAAAAAATTTGTGTACTAAAATTTTTGATAAGATTTTCAAGGATTCAAAGATGAGAAGTTTCTATTCATAGTGGTTTAGCTGTAGTTATTATTAATTGTGCTTAATTAAACATAAAGACATTCTCTCTCACGAAAAAAATTTAAATAAGCGAGCCTATTTCTCATTTAAAAAATGCTCACAAAGAAATTTGTTTGCATTTTGCTTGAGGGCCAAAAATTGAACTTTTAATAATTTTTTTTTTTTCATTTCGTTCCGATTAAAATCAAAGCTAAAAGTAATGATTAGGGCCATGGATTTCGGTGCTGCACTAAAATTTTTATTTTTTTAATGCTTTATTCCGTATCGATATAACATAAATATTGCGTAATAAATGTTTTTTCTTTAAAATCTTGTCACCAAAAATCACCAAATTTGACAATTTAGCACCAAATCACTAAAATCACAAAAATTGCATCAAATGGCAAATTCTTAAGAAATCGCATCTGAATTATATGAAACTTGTGAACTGCATTTTAAATTATGAATTTAAAGTTAAAGGTATTAAATGTAAAGGGAAAACTTAAAGAGTATAAATATAGGTAAGCACATTGTCTCAGTGGTGTCGAACGTCGAGCGCACATACTTCAAACGCTGGAGTTCAAATTTACGCAGGAGCGTATAATTTTGCGAATTTTTGTTTTGATTTTTGATTTTCAAAATTGCAAATATTTTTCTTCAATTTAATCTTCAATTTAGCCCTAAGGGCTCTGTTTCTTATACTGTGTTTGCGTACCACGCTCGGCATAACTCGGCCCCTGTGCTTATCTTTAATTTCAATGTTTAAATTTTCTATTTAAAATTTGACATCTTATTTTATTAAAAAAATTTTTTGTTTACCTTTTCGTTAATTTAAAAGTGAATATCACCAAACTATTATCTATATATTGAATCATGTAGATGCTGAGTCGAATGGCAAAAAAACTTTGCCTTGTGAGCAGGAAAAATACTCAAAGTTTTTATATTGTATCTGAAGGAGACATGGAATATGATTTTATGTAGTTTTTTCATAAAAAGTTCCATTGGAAAATAGATTTCATCAAATTTACTAGTTTTGTGAAAGTTATACGTAATTTGAAAACGATTGAATACGATTAAATAAATACAATTGCATTACAATATTGCTACTTATAAATTATACAATAATTATAATTATACAGGGTGTGTGAATTAAAACGAAACACATTTTTCACTGAATAATTCGAATATTTGAAATCTCTCGATGTTTATCTTGCACTTATTTTGTAGTCCGCTTTTCGCAAAGCATTTCGACACGAATTTTCCCGAAATCACCACTAGAATTTTCAATTCACCGAATTACCTGTGAAAGCATAGTTTTTCGGATATTATCGGATTATTCTGCTGAAGCACTATTGATCAAATGGGTGGTAGTAGTTTTAAAAATCTCTCTTTATTCCCAGCTTTCCATTTCAGAGATAATTTTACATTATTAAAAGGAAAAAAAATCGGCGTTGCAAAAAAGTCCATTCCGGATGTAGAATTAAAGAAAAATCATTTGTAATTTATTTATTTGCTAAAGTTTTTAAATGAAAAGTCATTCGTACATTTAAACATACGCGAAAAAGCACCATTTTGTTGAAAAAATAATTTTTTCTCACCAAATTGAGGCTTTTTTAAGAAATTGCTGTTTATTATAAAAATATTCATCAGCGGTTACGGTGTCCGTGAAGAAAATCAGGCAGATAACACAATGAGAAGAAGGAAAACGCTATTTGCTGAATTTCTGAATGAAAAGAGAAGTTCCCCTTTACTCTCTTTCATCATCAAACCCTTTAAGCGCTTTTTCGCCGTTTTTTATCCGTATAGTCGAGCACATGCTTCTTCTGTAAAAAATATTCCAAAATTACATTGCCGATGTAAAAATGACACGCTTCATTTACAAATATTGACATGTTGACCATATTCGGGCTCAAAAAGACACAACCTGTGAGTTACTCGATATTGCTTTAAGCCTGATTCTTTTGCTGTTTGTCATATAGTCCCGAGCTTTAAGCTAAAAATCTTTTCAATTGTGACTATCCCTGTGATCTTATAAAGCTTTCTTGGATCTAATTTAATTCAGAATCTCTTGGATTTAATCTGTCTAAATTTAATAATTGCTTTTGTAAAACTTTTTAATTCAATGTATTTATTCATCGAAAACACGCGTTGTTTGGTTAAAACGGCATGTTTGCGGAAAACGCCGTAACTTTGAATTGCATCCACCGATTTGTTTATTTTATATGTCACTCTGTGTTGCGGATCTTCTTGCACAATTTGTGGAAAATCAATTTTTTTTTTATTTTTGGTAAAAGTTATTCGACCTTTTATGCGTTGCGTTTTAATTTACACGCCCTGTATAATTGTGAAGATTCAAATGTTAAGATTTTCGATAGGAGAAATTATTCGGCTTTGATTTCTAAAAAAGATTTTTGATTTAACACTGTTTGCCTGACTGAAAAGCGAAATATAAACCAATAAATAAGCGAATTCTGTCGAAAGAATTATGTTCGAGTATGCTGAAAGCAATGGACAATATGCATTAAAAATTAATTTTTTAATTCTACAGCCAAAATAGAAAATCTCGTACATTAAACTTCGTGTGTATTCAGATGGAACATCGTTATCCACCTCTCTTGCCTCTCTTTTAGAATATTTGCTCAATTTTCTTATTTTTTTACTTTCATTCTTCACTCTATTTCTGTAAACAGAAAAAGTTTGCCGTGTCCGATTGATCTCTTATCTCGTTATGTTTGCTTTTAAAACATAAGGCGAACGCTAAAGGCATATAAACAACGGTGAATTCACATTAAGAAAAATAAATGAATTGATGTCAATTATTTAAAGTATGCATCCGAAGTTTTCGGTGCTCAATTTTGAAATTTTTTGCCGCAGTGTTGGCGAGAAAAAGTTTCAAACGCAGTTTCAAAACATAAACAAAGACGCGTGCGACAAAAGGCCAAAACGATTTGTTTTTACAACTGCTCTTTACTGCTTTTTATTTTAAACATTTTACATGTAGATGATGTTTGAAAGAGGCATCTAAAAAGAAAAATTGCATTTGCCAAATTTAAAGGGCGGAGTTTGGTCCTGCTTTTGTTAAAACTGATTTTGCGAATTAAATATGCGTTGACATTTATCAGATCAGTAATTCGAGTGCATACAAGAAAATTTTGTTGCTGATGAAGCATAAAAGAAGTGAAGAGAAGCCGTTCGCAGAGATATATGCAATCAATGGTTCTCGGTCCGAAAGCAACATCATGTGTGGAAAACAGCGACCGAAAGCTCGTAATGCGGCAAATGCAAGGGAAAGAGCGAGAATGCGAGTCCTGAGTAAAGTAAGTGTGTATATACTTTTCTTTATGGTCAGTATTTATATTTTTTAAACTATTTTACATTAATTTAAGTTCGATTGTTAGTAAAACTCAAATTTTGTTACTCAAAATAAATTCTAAATTTAAATATTAATTTAATCCAATTAGTGCTTTACCAATAAAACTTTAATTTACTTGAATGATCTGATTTTGGTTAAAAATGATTTAGTTTTTAAGTAAAAAAATAAATAAATAAATAAATAAATAAAATAAAAATAAAAATATAGTAAATAAAAATTATGGAAAGTATTAATAAAAGTTTTGAATGTGCTGAGACCTATACAAAAGAAGTTTTTATTCATATCTACTGAGAGAAGGTATAGCTGTTGTAAAACGAGTTAGAATTGAATGCTTGAAAAGTGAATTTAAATGCTTAATGACAAATTAAAATAAAATGTTTCGGAGTGAAAATCACTGAATGCGAATAGAGCATCGTATAAGTCATTTTAAAACGCAATTAACTCATATTTCGGCGTATTTCGAAAAAGTGATCGGTTTTAAAAAGTTGATTTAAATTTCTTGCGACAGGCATTTTCAAGGCTTAAAACTGCGCTTCCATGGGTTCCACCGGACACAAAACTTTCGAAAT
Organism: Dinothrombium tinctorium; assembly: GCA_003675995.1. Lineage (NCBI taxonomy): Eukaryota > Metazoa > Arthropoda > Arachnida > Trombidiformes > Trombidiidae > Dinothrombium > Dinothrombium tinctorium. The sequence goes on from NCKU01004612.1 coordinate 9,732, forward strand.
TGGATACGCTTAGACTCGCTTCGAGTTATATAAGTCATTTGAGGCAAATTCTAGATGAAGACAATGAGGAAGAAAAAAGTCTTCATCCGAAAAACCTTGTGAGAGATTAAATTTCGAAATTTAATTCATAAATATATATTTATAAGCGAAAAACTGTCAAAAGCCATATGAAAGATTTTACACACCAAACATGTGCCAAAAATTTAATTTTCGCTTCTTTTTAGATTTGGCCGTTCACTGTTCACAGCAAGGCATCATTTGATGCGTCCCAAATTTCGCCGAAAGACAGATGCAATTCGCAATCGAATTACTGTAGCTGCAACTTAAGTTCACGATTTAATTCTCATAACGCAAATACAACATTTATTCAATAAAAATGAAATAAAAAAAATGAAAAAATTGTTAAATGGTATATTGTGCATACAAGATTCGCCTATAAACAACGACGCAAATGGATTCGATTGAAGCTTCCTTTCGAAAAGAACGGCGTTTTCTTTTTATAGTTCTCACTTGCGAAGAACAAATGTAAAGATTATCGTTTTGAAACAGACGATGCTTTCGAGAAAAGTTTTAAATGAGATAATAAGCTGCTCATAGTGCTAAGAAGAAGCTACCGATATATGCAACATTTTTATAGTGTTTAACATTAGGAAAACTTGTAAGGATTATAGAAATACTACAATATAGAGAAAGAGTGAACGAATAAAATCGCCACGAAAATTTAAATCTCAATACTTGCTTGTGATTCGTAAATCACATTAAATATTAATTTATTATTAATTATTTTCGTCTGAGTGTATATTAAACGTTAATATGAACAGTGTGAATAAAAAATATGCAATAGTTTAATTTTCTAAATTAATCTAACAAACGATTTTGCTCAATATTTTTAAATTGTTTAAAATTTTGACTTTCTCAAATCTAAGGTTAATCGAAAGAGTCTTTGGTAAAATCTTTGATGGTTTTTACTAGAGTAACAGATTTTTTTTTGTCTAGAAAATAAAAAGAATTTTTCTTCCAATCAAACAGTTTTATTTCATATGAAAAAAGGCCAGAATTTTCTCTTAATAGGAATAATAATTTGTCTAAGAATTTAAAAGTTTGGTCAAATAAAACAAAATCGTGTATGTTTGAAATTTAATTATTTTTAAACTTTGTTTTATAATATTTATTTAATTTTTTTTTCTTTGCAAATTAAGTGGAAAATGAATTCTCTGAACTGCTGTGCCATTAAAATTTTCAAAGCTTATGTTACTTGCTCAAGTTAAGTTTTTATTATAGCTACTTACACAGTCAAAAACTGATCTAAATCCATTCATATATCATCGTAAGATCTAAAATTATTTTATTCTGTGACGATTCGGGCCTAAGCTTCACAATAATTAAGGTTGGATGAATAGTTTTTGTGGTTAAAATCGAGAGTTTATTATTCACAAATGACACGAATAAAAAATGCGTTTTTCGCGAATAATCCACAAAATTATAAGTTTAACAAAACTAAGAAAGCAATGAGAATACTCGTGCGAATGTCAGTGAAAGACACGGCAATGTGAGGCATGCGTTTGTTTCGAGCTTGTAGAGCGCAAAGCGACGATTAAAGTTGCGAACATGCGAGTATCGGCAAAAGGCATTCATAGCGATAGCCGAGTTGGTCATCCTATGCTACAGTTGCAAAGGCAGCGAAGTATGAATGTTTACGATTATAACTTATCATAATGTGACTATTGCTGATAGGAGTTGTGATGTGTCACGCCACAATTCTAAAATTGTTAAGCAGCTGAAAAAGTAAAAAAATTCTCTAGCGAAGATAAGTCTACCAATAATTGTTACATTTATTTTAATGAATTTTGTATTAAGTTCATTAAATTAATTAAAGCCATTTAAATAAATTTTATAATTTAAATAAATACTTCATTTAAAGTTAAAACTTCGAATTGGGACATTTTGAAATTATTCCTCGAACAAACTGTTCATTTATTTCCTCTCGCGTAATTTGAGAAGCATTTTAAGGAATAAGCGCTCTGACATTTAAGAAGAGTCATTTTTATTTATTCATTCTCTGATCATTTGATGTGAAGCAATAATTTCTACGGCAATCTTTTAGATATTTCTGCTAAATTTCATAAAAATTCTTTTATAAGAGATTCAAATTTTCAAGAATGGAAAAATTTTATGTTTTAAATT